>WYDI02039487.1:0-15965 GCA_009867235.2 Psittacus erithacus
GTATAAGCATCTACTGTGCATGCTTCAAAGGCTGCCAGAAGTGATGAAGATTGTTGGAAGAAGTAAATGACCCTCAGGGACCACCATCATATTTTTGTGCACATGCGGAAAACTTTCTAGAAAATGATGTAATTCATACGTAGCCTCATGAATGTGTATGTATGTCCAGTAGCTATGTAAGGATGGCTTGTGTAGCAGTACAGGGACACACGTTAGGAGGAGCTATCCCCCGTGTCTCCCGGCGCTGCAATAAAGAATACCTGCTTGCCAACTTGAAAACTTTGTTGGCGAGTTTGTTCCTGGAGTTTTCTCCGAATCACCATTAGATGCAATTTTTTTAGCCTATCTAGAGATTCTCTAGCCCCCTTATCATCCTCATGGCTCTCCTATGGACTTGCTTCAACAAGTCCACATCCTTCTTATGTTTTGGGCCTCAGAGCTGAATGCAGTATTCCAGATGGGTTCTCATGAGAGTGGAGTTGAGGGGGAAAATCACCTCCCTTGACATGCTGGTCACTTTTTGATGCAGCCCAGCATACAATTGGCTTTCTGGGCTGGCTCATTGCCAGGTCATACTGAACTTCTCATTGACCAACACCCCTAAGTCCTTCTCCTCAGGATTGATCTCAATCCATTCTCTGAGCAGCCTGTATCAGTGCTTGGGATTTTCCTGACCTGGGTGCACTTGGCCTTGTTGAGCTTCATGAGGTTTGCATTGGCCCAACTGTCAGACTGTCAAGGTCCCTTGCATGGCATCCCTTCCCTTCAACATGTTGACCACACCACAAAGCTTGGTACCATCAGCAGACTTACTGAGGGTACATTCAATCCTACTGTCCATGTCACCAACAAAGATGTTCAAAGATGCTAGTCCCAGTACTGGACCCTGAGGAATGCCACTCATCACCATTCTCCAACACTGAGCCACTGACCGCAACTGTCTGCGTGGGGCCGTCCAGCCAATTCCTTATCCACTGGGCAATCTATCCCTCAAACTGATGTTTCTCCAGTTTAGAGACAAGGATGTCATGTGGTACAGAGTCAAATGCTTTGCCACATGGCCAGGTAAATGACATCAGTTGTTCTTCCCTTACACACCAATGTTGTAACACTTCCTAAGAAAGCCACCAGATTTGTTAGGCATGATTTGCTTATACTGAAGCCATGTTTGTCATCAGCAATCACCCCCTTATTTTCATGGAATCACAGAATGGTTAGGGTTAGAAAGGACCTTAAGATTATCCAGTTCCAATCCCCCCTGCTGTGGGCAGGAATGCCACACACTAGACATTGTCACCCAAGGCTCTGTCCAGCTTGGCCTTGAACACTGCCAGAAATGGAGCATTTACCTCTTCTTTGGGCAACTTGTTCCAGTGCCTCACCACCGTCAATTTGCCATGTCCCTTGGCATAGTTTCCAGGAGTGTTGAAGTTAATTGTCGTGACATTAAGCAAGTTGTGGATGTCAACTTATATTTTACACATGAATTTTATAAGAAAAGATCAAGCCATTACCATGTTTTTAGCATTAACTATATAAACACTGAAATCAAAGGTCATCTGTATGAGACCTGAGTTCTGTGATAATCCCAAGGGATCACGACCCAATGCCTCTGAAGTATAGTAAACATTTAGCCTAAAAGCACTTTCCTTTCATTAAGTATATCTATCGTGTACCTACCTGTGTAACTAAACAAAAACTTACTCTTTCCTAATTCAGGAACCAAGGGAGTGCTCAATGTTCATCAAGGTGACATAACCTGCCTAAGTGACAAGCATTTATCTCTAGCTAGGGCTTTTTGGAATTAACTATATTAAAATAATTGTTTCAGGCATCACTTGCATCTTATCGATTTGTAATGAAACGTCCATCTGTGTTTATAAAAAGAGCATGATCCATACACTGTACAGCTTCCTTCATGAATCTCCAATGCATCCTATGTATAGATATTTCAGTGAGAGTTAGGTCTAATTGAATGATAATTTGCCATAGCATTACAAATTGTGGTTTAACTAGAATTATGAGGAACTTTGTATAAAACCCAATCAGACAGTTAAACAGATTTTTAGCCTTAAACCAGAGGTCATCCTCCTACTGAATTGTAATGAGGTAGTCTGAATACCTCAGAGGAAAGAAATGTCTTTAACTGTTACGTTGCAAACAGGGTCTTGCCTATTGCAGTGTTTCAAAATTCCCTAATAAAATAATATCATGCTAACATCAAGAACCAATTTGATATGGTGCCAATTAACCCAATTAATCATAATGAACAACAGAAAAACATCTTTCCAATGACTTTTCAAAAAAGAAAGTAAACAGATGTTTCCGTACTGTGTCACAAGGGCAGAAGAAGCATAATAGTGATTAAGACAAGTCCAAAGTGAGAGTGTAACTGCTTCTAGAGGTTTTTGGCAGGGAAGTCATATGAAGAGTACTCTTACAGCTGTGTCACTGAACAGCAATCCTGGAGTTTGGGTTTAATTCCTGTTTTTTTTTCTGCAGACTGATGGAAAATAAAAACATACTGTATATCTGTGTTATCAGTTACGATATGCATCTGGGATAAATCTGAATCACTTGCATGTAAATGTTATTTGTTTACAATGGTACGTTTATACATGGGCTTATAGTGAACTCAGTAACAGTTTTGTTGAAAAGCCGACTTATATCAGTGTCTCTGTGAGTTTCCTCTGATGTTCAGAGGAAACCTCTTGTGTTTCAGTTTGTGTCCATTGCTTCTGGTCTTGTTAGTGAGCACCACTGAAAAGAGCCTCGCTGTATCTTTGCACCCTCCCTTCAGGTATTTATATACATTGATGAGATCCCCATGAGCCTTCTCTTCTTCAGGCTTAACAGTCCCAGCTCTTATAAGCCTTTCCTCACAGGGGAGATGTTTCAGTCCTCTCTGTGGTCCTTTGCTGGATTCTTTCCAGGAGCATCATATCTCTTTTGTACTAGGGAGCTCAGAACTGGACACAGTACTCTAGGTGTGGCCTTATCGGCGCTGAGTAGAGAGGAAGAATTACCTCCTTCAACCTGCTGGCAACACTACTAATGCAGCTCAGGATGCCATTAGCCTCCTTTGCCACACAGGCACATCTAGGGCTGTGTGGCATGAGTCTTTGGGGAAATGTCACTATCAAAGCACTCCTCTTGAGACAATGACTCTGATTAGCATAAATAACCTTCACAAATGCTAATATTCCTGGCAAAAATATACAGTTTGAATCTTAGTTCTTCTAAAAATGGAATGTAGAGAGGCAAAGCAACGTCTAATAGAGCTATGAATAATAATAAGCATCCATCCCACGCCCGCTTTAAATTTATTCAAATCAGCTTTTCAGGTCCTGGGCTGGGTAATATTTGGTTTTGTCAGAATCATTAGTAGACAAATGCAGAGCATTACGGAAAAAGGACTCCATTCTGTACATGTGTTCTGCATGTCAGAGCAGTGGAATGCTTTTCTCTTCTTTTAGCCTGCAGACCTTTCTTGTGTTTGAGTAGATAAATGTAAATTGGAGATAGGGCAAATAATGTTAGATATTTTAGTGCAGGCAGATATGGCTGCTGCTGCATAGAAGCTTATACTTCTATTATGTTCTAAATTTTAATAACTTGGTACAGCAAGATTCCGTTAGAGTTCTTAGTGAAAATCAAATCAGAAGAAAGCTTGAGCACCTCTGAGTTTATGACCAGCAATTTATCATGAAACTCAAACTCAACAGAGAATTCTTTTTTTTTCTTTTTTTGCTGAATGAGAAGTTGAAACATGAAATTCATTAGATCCCTTCTTTGGTGTCCTGAGTATTGGAAGGAAGGCGCCTGCTCAGTTGCAGTCCACACTTTGCAAAGATTTACATATCTTCTGAACATTAAGTGTGTAAAACCACCCAGCTACATACTTTAAGCTAAACAAACAACTGATGTATCATACTGCAGTGAACTGCTAAGATATCTGAGCTAGAGCTCTATAAAGTATCTTAGGAATAGGAATTGGCTGTCTAACACACTGGGAAGCTTGTAATGAGCTAATTCATCCGATTTCTTAACGTGGTTAAGCTCAGCACTCCTTAGGTTAGATTACTTTCTTATTTAAAACCAACCCATGCATGGTTGGTACAGGTATCTTTTTAACAGACTACAGTGTGTGATATAGACATATAATTTTAGCAACTTTTCTAGGTAGCTCATTGGAAATTTACCCTTAGGTACGGTTTTGATTATGCAGCTGTTTGACAGACCCTCTTCTAAGGTATTCCCAATGGCAGCTACACTTCCCCAGTGATTATCAGTTGTTGGTGGGATGCTTTACTGAACAATATATACAATCATTTGTGACCCCATTTGTGGCCTGGCCATCCCAGTGGGAAGCCCCACAGATCCTGGTCCAAAGAGCTGTCGCTGAGCTGTGACAGTTTTCAGAACTAGGACTTTAAATTAAACTTGACAAGTTCTGCAGGTTTACTAGGTTTAGAAAAAAAGAAAACTTTCAAGTTTCAGGCAGGTTGCAAAATGGTTCTCAACAGTACATAAATGCTGTCTTTGCATAACATGTATTTTTTGGCATTGAAATTTAATAACCCTTAGGCATTTTTTATGGACATTTAGCCAACTGCATTAATATTTATTTTTTAAGTGTTTATGTTATCTGTGCTTCCCAGAGAAAATCTAAAATATAATAAACTGATTAGAATCATAGAATCATAGAAACATAGAATAGTTAGGGTTGTAAAGGACCTTAAGATCATCTAGTTCCACCCCCTGGGCCATGGGCAGTGTCACCTCACACTAAACTATGCGACCCAAGTCTGTGTCCGGCCCAGCCTTTAACACCGCCAGGGATGGAGCATTCACTGCATCCTTGTGCAACCCATTCCAGTGCCTCACCACCCTTACAGTAGAGAAATTCTTCCTTACATCCAGTCTAAATTTCCCGTTTAAGTTTTAACCCATTACCCTTGCCCTGTTACTACAAAATAAATTGAAGATTATGTATAAGTTTCCATGAGCAATTATTTTGCTTTCTTGATCACACATTCAAAGCCTAGTTTGAACATTCAAAGAACAGTTTTCAGAATAAAATCCAGTGAATTACAGTGCTATAACAAACATTACACTGCTTAGCGTGTCTGCTGATGAACGCCTGTCTGCTGATGAATGCCACAACCTGCTATGGGTGATTTTTCTTGGTTTCTCTTTACTGTACATGCAAGAGGTGGTCCATAGATTCTTCTTGTAGTGCTTATAAAAATTTACTAAATTTTTATAAGCACACTTGATTTAAGTTTCTTATTGGTATTGCAATGAATACCAAACAAGAAGAAACAGACTGGAATTACAGACTTTGTAGGAATTAAGACGCTAAGCTTACCTCTCACAAATATCCCTTAGGTAGAATTTCTAAAAGCAGTTCTTGGAATAAGGTATCTGGTTGCTATTGATTTTTCATTAGACATTTAGTGGATGTAGGGCTATAGAACCTTGTTTTTATCTTATATTTAAAGATAAAATGGAGTACAGTATAATGCAGTGAATTTGCCAACTTGGGCAAAAGTATTGACTAAAAAAGTCACAGCAAATGGTCTAACAAAAAAGGCATAACGTTTGCATCTTTACCTGTCAAATAGTGATTTTAGTTAATGCTTCATATATATCCTCTGTTCTTCACTGGTCAAATAAAAATATTTGGGAGCCATTGGCATGGTGACAAATACAAGCAGAATTTACAATTTTCCAGGCTGATTTTTTATTTTAAAGAGAAAGTACTTCCATACAGTTAGGTCTGTTGTTGGTACCAATTTTCAACTTAAAAGTTTTACAAGGATTTTGATCCTTTAAACAATAGAGGTACATATATATCTGCTAAGAAAAAACGAAAGAACACTCAAAATAAGGCAAAACTCTCTAGCAGTGCACCATGGCCCTCACCTAAAAGATAGCATCTTGCAAAATCTCCCAGGCTGCAGATGAAATATGGCATAGCTTGTGCAGTTATATTAGAATTAGTTTGCAATTGTGAGCATAACGCCTGTAATGTGGACATTGAACTCTACACAAAAAAAATCAGTACAGCTACAATGAACCCATTGTGTGTGCTCTGTGGTCATAGATGTCCTGCCAGTAATTCCCAGGCAAGAGGATTAACAGCTAGTTCAGGTACATTCTGCATCCATGAGCAAAGCCAGCTCCTCTATTATGCTTTCCCCCACTTTTCTTCTGTACCAACTCAATGAGCTAGGAGCCCGAGATTTTATGTAGACCCAAATCATTAACTATCCTGTTGTGTAGCTGTTTTGCACTACAGAAAGATAGAATGGATCAGGCAAAGAAGAGGCATTTAATCTGCACAATACCCTTAATAACTCTCTCAGTGTGGTTTCTGCATGGCATTCTTAATTATTTATAAGCAGTGTTTCGCCTTGAATGCTTATGTAAGGGTAAACCTGTGTTTGCCATTTTCACATCTCCTAATATAATTCTTAATTTAAACCATAATTGAACAAATTAGATATAGCATTATGACCAGGCTTACCTGTACCAGTCATTTGTGTCCAGAGCAAGTCAGGCAAATGCATGCTAAGGGTTAGGATCAATAATCAACTAAATGTGAACTACTGTGCTTGGCTAGAGCTCCAATCATGATGACACTTCTTTCTACCAAGGTTCACACAGCAAATGTGGCAGAAAAAGTTACTGCACATTAAATTTACCCTTTAGCATCCTGTCCGTTAATAAAACATGTCAAGGTTCCTGAGGTTGTGCAGTTCTCTCATTCTTGACACTTTCTGTGTGGAAACATGGAGCTGGAGAGGTTACAGTGCTGAGCTGCTGCTGGCCCTTCTGCCAGATGACAGGATCCTCTTCTCCAAGGGTCTCAGCTCCTCACATGCGGGCTTGAGCCGTAGTTCCTCCTTTTTCACATCACCCACTATGCCCTTGTCGTGTTACCTGTCACAGTGCTGTCTCACTCAGGATAAAAAAAGACTCTTGAGACATCTCTCCAACTTCCGAAGGTATATAAGCCATAAATTTCTGTTTAAAATCCAGGAGCCTGGTGGCATGCATTTGGAGAAAGCTTTCCACATTCAGGCCAGGGGTAAATATCTCTTCTGCTTGTCTTCTCCGACTGGAAGCAAAGAGAATTGCTGCCTTGCATTCTGCAGATTTAAAGCTGAATTGTCAGTTCTCATTGCATTTTCCAGCTCCATATGGGGAACAGAGAGACTGAGAAAAATCAGGCCAGATTTATGACTAAAACTTACTGATACCATTTAGGGGTGAAATTGTGAATAGCATCTCAATGCTAGCAAAAAGCCTAGCAGTGTTGCAGTTTTCAAGAAAAACAAAGGATGAAAACCTTTTTCTCCTCCACAATAGAACTGTATCCATAATAGAGTGCTTGCTGGTATTAGCTGTACTGAGAGATATATCTATTCCAGTAAACCTTTTAATAGCGTAGGCTAGATATCAATTTCACTCTGCTGAAGCTCAGGAAATCAATGACCACCTGCAAAGACAGGCACTGGAAATAATCACTGAGAATTATGTTAAATCCTCTTGGAGTTATGAGATTATGGGAAAAGCTCAGTCTAGATTAAAATATGCATATACTACTGCTCTCATGGTTGCAGAAAGATAACAAAAAAACACAATGTGGCTAGTAAAAAGAAAAAAATCAGACCTAAAATGTTACAAAAAAGCAAGGATGAAATGAAAGTTGCTTCCTTATTCAACTTTTTCTGTTACTGTGGTAGGAGACTGACATAATGATACAGACAAGAAGCTGTAAGCCTGGAACATAAGCATGATCCCAACCCTTCTGCCCCTCACCCTCATCTGTTGTGAGGACATCACTCTACACACCCATTATCAGTTCATTCTAGGGACAATTGATCCTGTAAGAGCTGTGTGCTTTTCCAAAAGTCACACTCCTACATAGAGAAAAAGCATCAGTATATATAAATGATACATATATATCTATGTAAGTGCATTAAAGGAAAATATATCATGCCAGATACAGCTGCCCAAGGTAACTGGGGGTGCTGATGCTCTGTATTCCTAGCTACAACTGGTAGCAAGAGTGAAGAAGTAATCCCAGCAGGCACAGGCACATAAAGCATGCATATACATTACATATATATAAATACAAATACAATGTACATGAACATAAATACAAAGACGAAGTGCATGAACATATATATGCACATACATACAAGCACACATGCACATATAGAATCATAGAATCATTTAGGTTGGAAAAGACCTTTAGGGTCATTGAGTCCAACCATTAACCTAGCACTGCGAAGTCCATCACTAAACCATGTCCTGAAATGCCACATGTATGTATCTTTAAAATACCTTCCGGGATGGTGACTCCACCGCTTCCCTGGGCAGCCTGTTTCAATGCTTGACAACCCTTTTGGTGAAGAAATTTTTCCTAATATCCAGTCTAAACCTCCCCTGGTGCGTCTTGGGTGTATATGTGTCTATTTCCTATATACACATGTACACGTGGCCAGCCACTCAGATTGTAGGCACACACTCAGAGCACTCACGCAGAGACAACACTAACAGCGCCATTCTGCTCCCTTCTCTGGCTGGGCAGGAAGTGAAAGCAGTGAAAGCAGTGGAAGTCCAGTAGTGAAAGTATATATGTATGTTTGGTATGTATGCAGGTTCCCTCCACTAGCTGGACTCAGATACTCTGTCTTACTAGAGAGTAGTAGAATACTCTCTCTAATACCTAGATATACAAAGTCACTCGCACACCCTTAGAGACCCACTTAGGCCCCTGACTCCTACATCACTTTACCTACTCACTGATTGGTCAAGCTTAACCATCCCTAGTGCTTGCAGACTTGTTTTTTTCCCTCACTGACGCCATGGACATGCAGGATGCCCAACCTGTGGTCTGATTCCAGTTGCTGCAATAAAAGACCCCCATTAACACATGTGCCCACATTAAGTCCTCACTCAGGAAAGAGTTTGAGGGGAAGGTAGTAAGACACAACGGACTGCTGTCATAAAATGCAGGGCATGGCCAGAGAAGCACACTGACCTGCAAACTATTTATATGTGCCTGATCCTTTTTGTTTCTTTACACTTCTATTTTCTCATTTTGTTCCTTCCAAAATCATTTAAACCCCTTCTTTGTCCTGCCTTTGCTTCCTCCCCTAAACATGCCATAAGTATGATCCGAACCGCTTTTTCCTGCATTCTATAATATGCCCAACCTTTAAGCAGCAACTCCCATAGTCCAAAAGGTCATCTGGAAAGCTACTTCCAGTGACCTGTGGTGATGGGTTTCATGCCTGGACACTGGGGCCGATGGCTCTGCTGAGATGGCCCTAGGAGGAGTCCATACAATGTAGCTGTTCCTTAGGAGTATATAATTAGGGTTTCTGGCTATCCTATCCTTGTCCACATCTAAGCTTGTGCAGATGAGCCTTTGATGGGCTAATGAGCCTGTGATGGGCCTGGAAGTAGCCTGGCAGGGCATTATTTAGGCTCCTTCTCCTGCCATTTTCTCTCTGAACTCCTGTGGGTGTGCAGTTGAGCCTTATCAAATAACCTAGCAGTATGTATGTAACTCATATGTAGGACGAAGAGCAGTAATGTAAACAGAGCTTGAGTTTGATTGTACCATTTCTTGCTATACATGGCTTCCCATGTTTCTAGTGAAAAAATCACTATTTTAAAATCTCTTGTATTTTTATGCAATTGGATTTGGCATATTTTGAAAGAAGGGTTATTTAGAAAGAACTTTAAGCAGCTGAAGAGTAGTAAAATGGCCAGTAATGACAGTAATGAGTATAATGCAAAGTAATGAGGAGTAGTGAGAGAATAATGTAATACACGGGGCCTGATCTCTGCCTTCTTCTTAAGTGGATGAGAAAGTTGGGGTGTGTGAGCATTGGAGCCAGCTTCACTACTGAAAGGATTTGAGTGATTTCTAGAATGAATTGCAATGCAAGTCCATAGCACTAATGAATTACCAAAATACTACCAAGCCACCCACTATCTGTTAAATATTTAAGAAATTTTCTGACAAATTACAGAATTCTACTCATGATATGAACTAATAAAATTGTGACATTTTTGAAGCTTCTTCCAAATTGAACAAGCAGTCTGCTTACAGCAACTTATATTTTTCTCATGAACTTGATACAACGGCAAAAGTTATGAGCTTAGTGACAAGTTAAGTTATAGTTACTGGTCAACATTTGCAGTATTAAGATTTTTAAAGAAAAAGACAATTGTCTTTCAGTTTTTTGTAAGGACTAGTATTTGGAGGTTGGAAAATTACCAGGAACAGAAGAAAGATGGTAAGGGTTTGAAGAGGGAAGGGTGTGGCATGTAAACTAAGGAAAACTCTGAGAGACATGCAAGTGCTGTGTAGGAGTTGAAAATAAATATGAAGAGACTTCCAAAGCAAGAAGACATCCATAGAAGGTTTGATCCTAGCCAAAGAAGGTGGATGAAACTCAAACAGGAAATCATACACAGTTTTTATTATCATTTGTGTTTATGTGCTTCTTGAAACAATGGCAGTGATTTCAAAATCTTTGGAAAATTGTTGGTAAAGGAACAGAAAGTTTCATTGACACACATTGCTGATTGGTAAAAATTCCTAGACAGTCTTTGTATTTTTTTTTTTTTTGTTTGTTTGTTTTTTGTTATGGGAAAGTGAATAGTGACACCCCTAATGGAGTCAGCTGAGCCATTTTCAGTTAAGAAGCAGTACGAACAGAGGATGTGTGCTTTGATGAGAATAGCAAGTAACTTAAAACACACCATGCCTGGCTCGTCAGGCTATATATCAACAAAACAGCAAATAAATATATGCATAAGAAACAGTGTAACATCTATCACTTTGTGGTCTTACTGTCATTTCCATACCTGGGGCAAGAGGTAAAAGGCATGAATTCCCTGCAGAACACTTACCTATGTGCTCGGGTAATTTTAATTCAGAACTAGCTGTATCTGCAGGCCTCCTGTAGCTCGTGCTCCCATGCCCTGGCCCTGCACACTGTTGCTGTCACTAACCTGGCTCTGCTGAGATGCTGTGAGACTGTAGCTGGTCAGTGATGATGCTGCCATTGCAATGGTGGTCCTAAGCTCCCAGCTCTGTCTGCTTCCTGGAGCACATCTGCTCCTGCTGCTTCTGAAGAACATGCTTTTTCTGGGCACACATATATGAGTAAACTAAACAGGACCAGGGCACAGGCTGAGCACTGGCACTTGGCTGTCCACAGTGTTCAACTTTTAGCTTGGCATGTGGCACAGTTTCACATGGGATCCACCTCAAGTCCCTGTGTAGTTGTGGACACTTTGGTTGAGTACATGAACCATGGACCAACAGACTATTTGGAGGAGTTTGTTTTGTAAAGAAAGAAGAGTTCTTGCCATATAGGTGTAATCCATGCAGCACGCATTGTCCTTGGGGACAAAGAAAGGTTCCTAGTTTGTTTTATGTTTGCAAGCATGTTTATGTACTTTATGTTGCCCACTGAGATATTAGGAAATGATAGATTTCAGTGGCAAAAACGAAGACTTAAATCTGACATTAAGAAAATTTTTTTGAAGGCAACACTAATTACACAGTGAAAGAACTAAGATGTTTGTGGAAGGTGTATAACTAGTGGGTTTAGGAAGTAAATTTGTGAGAAATATTGAGTGTCTATCCTACCTTAGCAAATGACAGTGTAATGTTTCAAAAAAGTATCTTTTTAACGCTTATCACTGAGTTTAATTCTCTTGTGATTAGATAGATGGCATATGCTAGCATATGCTACAGAAAGAAAAATGAAAGAAAAAAGAGGAGAAGGGAATATATAGAAAAAAAAGAATGCATTTGTGAGTGAAGGCAAAAAGAAAAGTGTCAGTGAGAAATAAGAAACAGGCACAGCTCAAGGGGCAACTCACCGCAGATTAATTAAGAAAGGGAAACACAGAATGAGGGAGGACAGGAATATGTGTATGGCAAAACCTAAGGATGGAAAACTATTAACTTTAATGAATAAATTTGTGCCAATAGCTGAGCATGGGCTGTTTAAGGGTTAATGAAGAACATTTTGCAAGCAGCATTGTAGTAATTCTATTTAAAGCACTTGCTTTTTCTCCTGTCTATTCTGTTGCCTCCTGAAAATTGCACAACTGTTCTCAAATACTATTATGAAAAAGGCAATCAACTCAATTGTCTGGGGTGTAATGATGCTGACAACCACCTTCAAGTGTTCAAAGAGAGAGAAAATAAGATAAATAACCTGGGACAAAACCACAAATCATTAGAATTTTTAATCAGCCTTCACCAAGAGAAAGCTGAACTGTTAGTTATATCTGCCAACTACTGCTCATGGTCGAGTGGACAGCGCTGCACAGCAAGCTAGGAGAATTCTGCTCTTTTTCTAGCTCTCACACTCCTGCAGCATAACAGCTTAAACAGGTCACATGAGCTTCAGCTTCACAGTAGTACAATGGAGATCATTAAGTATCATATAAATAGTGCTGGAGGTGCAGTATTCTGGGAAAAGAATACACCAAAACTGAGAGCAAACTTTCTTTGTTCTTGTTCATATAGGAACGGTGACCCTCCCAAATGAAGTGTTGCGACCTCATGTAAGACATGGGGTCATGAGCCTGAGGGAAATTCAATCGCAGACCTGGGGTTGTAAGTCCAGAAATAGAACCAGACAAGTATTTCTGGCAAGAGGTTGCAGGAAACTGAACTAGAAGTCATTACTATCAAGACTGCAGCTAGAACTTTCAATGTGCACAAAGTCCCAGAGAAAATCTACAGGAAACCGTAGTTTGAAAGCCTTTTAATGCCTGTGTTTCTGATACATTCTTAGAGTCAGTTGTCTGATCTCTCTGATTAGATTTTCTGTGGGGTTTTTTATTTATTTATTTATTTTCCTTGGCAGAGCAGGCCTAGTACTCTTTAGGGTGTGCTGGATATAAGAAGAAACTGAAATCTGCCACAGACAAACTTAAGAAAGGTTACTTGGATAGTAGGAAAAATAACAGATTGCAAAAGGCCAGAAGAATGACCACAGTTGAAATTAAAGGCATCGCCAGACCTGGAGCAATGTATAAAACACCCCTTGCACTACAGCAAAGAATTTAAACCCATGCCGCTGTGTCAGTTCTGTGTTTAATAACATCCTTTTTATGTTTGCCTAGATAGTGCATACACATTAGCCTATCTGACCTCTTGTCTATTTATGAGCACGTGCTGAATTTCTGATCGGTCTATCTTGTAGATGTAAATAACAGAAAAGTCAAAGTGGCCTTCCTTCTGTTTGCTTGTCTTTTCACAGACCCCATCTCAGTGGTCACATAGGTTTTGATGCTATAGCTGGTTTTAGGTCTTCAGGAAAGGAAGTAAGCTTGTTAACATGGCATGCCAACAAAACAACATGAAAACAGAAAAGCCTTTCTGGGTTAGATCAGTGCTGTACCCCTGTCTCCAAGAGTGGCAAAAGAAGGGAAAGCACATGAATCTGTCTGCTTGCTGCATCCATTCCCTTTGTACTCTCCCTTTGTACTCACATGAGGTTTTTTTTTCACTTGTTCATGGTTGGGGACTATGCTGCTACTGTCTGCTATCATTAAACTCCTTTAGCAGAGTTCTAAATGTTTGCAATCCTCATGAGCAGGGTTTCACTTTTTGATCTTGTAAGCACTGAACTGCACACTTTTAGATATGCGATTAAAATTGCAACCACTTTTACCACTAACCAATGTCTTTTTGAACCCTTATCCATGGTCAGACTTAAAAACTTTCTGTACAACTATATTGACTGGTTTTTTTTTGGAGGAGGGCATGTAGCTCAGACTCTTCGTGGGAGCACTTTACACTCTGCATAAAAGAGTAAAGGACAGTGTTAAAGAAAATTATCAGCTCCACGTCTTCCATATGAAAGCAGAGGAGAAACAGCACATCTACGTAACTGGGACAACTTCACATGACTGATTCAGAGCAATTCATTTAAATTACTCTGATCATCAGATAAATAGCACATCTGGTAGTGTCTGCAAACTAATCATTAACAGGTGTGAATTGGTGCCTGCAAGCATATATTTCCTGCTGTGTGGCCCTTTGTTCACTTCAGGACACTTCTTAATTAGAAACAAGTCTGAATCACATGCCTTTAGATGTGGGTCTGTTCTTTGAACACCCCCAAAATCAGCACTTTGTACATCAGGTTGTTATTTAGAGAAAAAAAAAAAATCAGTTTCATGGTTCTAAGCAAACATTCATTGCCCACTTCTGACTCACTTGCATTAGTTTTGGATTTTAGCTTCTGTTTATAGCAATAATGGTACATAAGATTCATATGGTACATTTACAGCTTGTGGTACTTAGAAATTACATCCATTGCTATTGTCAAGAGCACATAAGTAGAAGTTTCTATTTCAAATCTAGGACCTACTGTCATTGCTGCTGCTGCCAGTTGGCATCTAAGTATTTAAGAGGCATTAAGAGACTTTAAGGAATTATATAAAAAAACCTAGTGGGGGGGTGTGAAAAGAAAAAGAAGAAATGGAACTGGGATGTAATAGTATATGGCCTGACAAAGGTTTGTTGTCACTGTGTCAGCAAACTTGAATCTAGGTGGAGGATGTTTTGCCATTTGAGTACCAACCCTTATCTGACATACTGCAATTAAAGTCAGCACCTTGTGTTTAGAGCTGTGTCTCAAGATTTAGTCATACCCGTGTGTAGTCATACACCAAAACTGTGCGGCTAACACTGATAATCTGCTTTGAACATCATTATGTACATTCTTTCAAGTTAGGCAGTTGAAATAAACCTTAAAGTAAATGTAAGCCACTAGAATATGTGAGCTTCTGACTTTCTATTTATGAAGATATGTGCATTAATATGAACTAAGAAAATAATTTGCATTAGAGTTTGTGACTCAAGAGGCCTGGGGTGGAGGGAGCAAAGGTGGAAATAAGTGTATAAATGTTAGTGTTTCATCCCTATTTACAAGGCTAGTATTGCAAAATACCACCTCTGCAGGAAAAATCTCTGTGAATATTGGTGAGTGACTTTCTGGCAAGAGACACCTGGTGGAGAATGAATTTGGGTTACAGATAATTGTAGAACAGTCAGCGAAGACTTCACCTGATTTGCTATTTAACTCTTTTGTGATTCATTTTTGACAGGGAGAAGCAAATTTGGAATTTGCTGGAGACATTAATTGCTTATTGCTCTTTCTATTAATTTTTTACCAGAGAAATGTACACAGAAAACCTCAAATGGACAAGAAGAGATAGTTCATGGGTCAGTATTTAGGGAGAGGACTAAACTGCACAAATAAAATAGATCATGGAAGGAAAACATTTTTGCTTGTAGAGCAGGTTAAGTGAAGTATATATAAAACCTGAGAGAAATATCCTAAGATAACCTGCTAACTTAACTCACGGTGTACACATCACTGAGCTTTTAGGATCAGTTAGGTCACAACAGAAATTAAGTCAGGAAACTATAAGGCAAAAGACAAAAAACGAGAGACCAAGAGACCACAGCAGCCATAAGGAAGATCAAAATAGTGAAAGGTAAACCCAAGAGACTGAGAAATAGCTGACACTTGGTAGAGATTCTTTTCTGATGAAAAAAAAAAAAAAGATGATCTCATTAACAAATTAGCAGTTTATTAGTTGAACTAGTTTTACTGGTTAAAAATGCCAGATAACATCTTAGAGCTTTGGATCTGGTTCTGTTAAATGCTAAATTTTTGGTATGGTGTCTGGCCAACTAGTACCTTCTCCAAAATTTCCACGTATGGTTTCATAGAATCATAGAATCATATAATAGTTAGGGTTGGAGAGGACCTTAAGATCATCTAGTTCCAACCCTCCTGCCATGGGCAGGGACATCTCACACTAAACCATGTCACTCAAGGCTCTGTCCAACCTGGCCTTGAACACCGCCAGGGATGGAGCATTCACAACTT
>WYDI02039490.1:0-58353 GCA_009867235.2 Psittacus erithacus
TCCCTCCAGCGTATCAACCGAACCACACAGCTTGGTGTCATCGGCAAACTTGCTGAGGGCGCGCTCAATCCCACTGTTCATGTCACCGACAAAGATGTTGAACAAGACCGATCCCAACACCAATCCCTGAGGGACACCACTTGTTACTGGTCTCCAGCTGGACATTGAGCCATTGACCACAACTCTTTGTGTGTGGCCATCCAGACAGTTCTTTATCCACTGAGTGTAATGGGAGCTCAGAGAGTGCCCAAGAAAAAATTATGTACCTTATGCATTGTATAAGCTGCGTTTACGTGGAAGTGTGAGCCTGATGTGAAATCAGCCACTTGACGTAGTCTGCATTAGAGTGATTTCTACAGCAACATGAAGAGTGCTTTCCTATGCCCAGTGCATCACCATCCTCGAAAGCAGCACTTGACAGTAATACTCCATAAAGTCAAGGGTGCTTCAGTTGTGATAGTGATTTAACTTTCAGAGGAGCATCATCAGTGCTGCGTCAGCACCAGCACTGGAGTTTAGAGCTGGAGAGAGCTGTGCAATCTCTGCTCTCCTTAACCTCAACATAGTAATTACATTTTTTCCCTCTTTCTTGCCTGGCAGATCAAAGTGTGCAAGAATACTTACATGCAATGTACGAAGGAGTGACTGACTCCAGCCAAGGCATGGTGGTTCAGCTGGCATGTTCCTTCTTTGTGGATGCCAGAGTGCAGCTCTCACCCCATTTTGTTGCACGTGCTGTGCGCTGCGCAAACAGCAGCCTGCAGCAAGCCACCTTCACTGACCCCAACAGAACCGCAGCCCAAATACAGGACTCAATCACTGGTAACCTTGGAGGTAACGTAACAACCCATGAGAATGACTGCACATGAATAGAATCTAAAATGAAAGTAAAGAGAGAAATTGCATTTAACCAAGTATGAAGTTTTTTTGCCACCCTGCTGTCCAAACCGAGGCTGAGAGCCAGGATAATGCTGATTTCTAATGTGAAGAAAGAGCTGGAATAGTCTAAATCTGAGAGTATACATTTGCAGTATCAAGCTAGTAACCTCTTGACCTCGTTCCTCTAATCTTTAGCATGGCAATCCTTCACGGTGTTTTCAGTTTTAATGAGGAGCAGCCATATTCCCCAAGGACTGAGCCTGCTCCGTTGAATGCTTTCATGCTGCTGCAGGGAACATGCAGGGCTGTAAGCTCATCAGTCACACTCTGAGTTGAGGAAGTCAAAATGACAACTAAAAAGAATTTACTTTCTACAAGCGAGAAAAATAATGAAATTAAATTCAGTGTTAATGAAAAAAATAATTGAAAAAGCAAGTCCTTAGAAGCAGCAAAGCAAATCAGTCCCTGAGTCACCCCATCAGCTTAAGTTATGTGAGTGTTAATTTGGCCATCAACATGTGAGGTGATGTTAAACACACACATTATAGCTACTATTAAAAAAAATAATTCTATCCTTCTCAGATGAACTGTAATAAGTGGTACAGCTTCATGACAGAAAAGTGTTGCTCTAGAAGCAGGTACTGAAATGGGAGTTCATATTGTGGTGCTCACCTGCATATCAGTGAATTAAAAGTGGATTGCGCTCTCAAAAATTGCTGAGATACCCAAAGCAGGATCATTTGAACTGGCAAGTAAATAGGAGAGGGGGAGAATCAGGATATAAGCTTCAGTTGACTTGGTTACTTTGTAAAGTGGTCTGTCATCATGAATCCATTTCATGAAAGTTTTCTGGCACTAACAATAAACTACTCCAAGGGATGGGCACATTTCAGCTAGAAAACCAGTTAGGTCTAGGGCTTGATGCTGAGCAGCGAGCTGCTGTCATCTATGCTGTTCAGTGAGCAGCATAGTCTGGTACAACTTTGGCCCTCAACACTGACCAACTCAAGCTGGGGAGAGCATGGACCAACAGGAAACCCCAATGAGGTTCATGTACAGCTGGGGGGAAAGGTAGAGGGTTTAACAGTGCCGTGTGAGTTTTGCCTCTTGTCCTTAGGGGTGAAGAGCAGTCTCAACTTGCTTTATTTACTCACACAGACTTGGCCTTCAGGCCTCAGTGAGTAGAATGGCATGTGTCCTCCTCCCCATCTCTTCCATGCAGGTGGGGATGTGTGCAGCATGAGGTTGGAGAGCACTGGGTCACCTCTCAGCCAGGTTGCCTTGGTGAGCATCATGTACTTCAAAAGCATGTGGCAAAAGAAGTTTTCCTTTATGGATACCCAGATGTTGTCTTTTACCACGGCAGAGGGCTCAACACTGAAAGTGCCCACAATGCATCACACAGCTGAAGTTAACTACGGTAACTGTCCTTAATCCAGATTTGCTCTATTGCATGACATAGAAGTTTTATTTATTTGATTTCCACAGGTACCACACTAAGATGTGTTACTTTCCCAGCTTGGAAAGGAGAGAAATTTCTTGTTCCCTTAGCTTTATCACTGTTTATTCATTGAGTGTGTGAGCCCCAGAGAGAGGATAGCATCATTGCACTGCACACCCATCCTTCCTGTCTCTGGTCACAGCTTGCCTCCAAGGCTTTAGGGTAAAATTGCAGATCTTTAGGGCCAAATTATACAACAAAGCAGAGAGAAAATTTTATGGACCTTATACCAAATCAGTGGATGATCTCAGCGTGGGCTTAAACCATTATAAACATAGGTCAAACTTCTATTTATATGATATGTGAATACAATGTTTGCTCCTTTCAAAGGCTTGGAGTATGTGGGTTGCTGACAGAAGGACTCACGATGTAGGCTTAATTTCCTGCCACCAGGAATTCATCCATTTAGCCCTACAATCTCTTTCAAACTGTAAAAAGCTCCTTTCCCTTCTACCCTAGATTTCAGAACTGCACTTGGGTAAAAACCTTCCTAATTCCAAATCTAAATTTTTTCAATACCAATTTATATCTCTTAGCATTGTGCCAGCTTTATCCCTTCAGTTAAATAGTTTCTGTTCAGCTTCCATATTTACTCCTAAATGCATTTGCAAGTCACCAAGCTGCCTCTCAAATTTCCTGTTAGCTAAGCTGAAGATGCCAAGCTCTTCAGATACTCCAGTTCTCTACTAGTCCTTTTCTGCACTTTTCCAATTTAATCTTTCTTGAAGACTAATTACTAGCAATATCGATAATGCTTTCAACAAGCCCATACACATGCTCAATAAAATGCTCTTAGTATTTCTATGAATTGCTAAAAATACCTTGCATACTGCACTACAGAATCAGCTCAGGATGGTAACTCAGGGTTGACCCCACCTGAGCCTTTTTTCTTTCTCCATTTTTTTTTTCCAGCTGATGAGTCCAAGGTAAATCAAGGGGAGAGAAATCTCCATAGGTACACACCTGATATTTCAATTTATCTCACTTTTTGTTTCTTTCTGTGACTTGATTATCCTTGATAAAAGAGATAATTTAAAATTTGCTGATTGTCAGATTTGATGGGGCCAATTCAGTTTTTGCCACTAGAAATGCTAGAAGCATGTCTAACAAGTCAGTTTGAAATTAATACAAAAGGCTGGCCCGGTACAACAATGGAGAGACATGAGATAACTTTCTTTCATTATTAAATGAAAACAGCTGTCTCCCATCAGGATCCAGAACACAGAGCAAGAAAGATTAGCAATGACTTGTTATTGATAGCAGCATTTACAACATGGTTTATCCCTTTAACATGGCCACTCAGAACAAATCTGCCTAGGGACAATTAACACTGCTCTAAGAAAATGTCAACATTACTGTTCAAACATGCCTATTACTATTTACACATGCAGTGTACTGCAGCTACTTTACATATTCTTTTTTCCCAGGCAATTTGTCAACTGTATTTGAATACTGATTTAGAATATATATAATCCTTATGGGATGCTCAAAATTAGTTCAAGTAAGGAATGCTAAATGTTTTGACTCAGTCATCTCAAGTCTTTGATTTTCTTTCTAATTAACAAATAAGGGATGAGGCATCCACAACTTCTCTGGGATACCTGTATCTATCTCTCTATATACAGGTATTTCACACAATCAGTTCTGTTCAGACGAGCCATTGTTGTGAGTTAATAGCAACCTGAGCTGGCTGCTGATGCGCTAGAGACAACCTCTTATACCACATCACTGCCGTCCTGAACTGTCTGCTTATCCAGGCCTAGGTTGTGAGTTTTGGGGTTTTTTACCCACCTGAATCATGAAATAAAGATCAATATTTCCCCATCCACAGGCCAGTTCAAGACAGCAGCTCTGGAGTCTTTCACCGTGGTTGAATTACCCTATCTGGGGGAGAAATTCAGCATGTTCCTAGTGCTTCCCAGCCACAAAACATCTTTGTCCCAGATTGAGTCACACCTTTCTGCCGAAAACATAACTGTTTGGGCCAGCAGCTTAAAGAGAACAAAGATGGACGTTTTTCTACCTAGGTAAGCAATGTTAGCACTCCAAGGTGGCTTCACTACTTCAGTTGTCAATTCTGTGTGATAACACTGATACAAGCAGGGTACGAGGCAAAAATCAAATTAGGTGCTTTTGATTTTGTTATTCATCACACGATCAGAAAAGCTCCAACCCTTTCTTAAGCCATGAAAAGATGAACTAGGAATGCCAAAACTTTCTGGTATGTCCTGCACTGTTTCAGACACGAAATATTTTAGTTGATCCTACAGATTTCACTTAAAATTTGTCTGGGGTATAACAATCCTTTAAGAATCTAAAAAGAGAGAAATGTTCCTGACTCTTTCCCACACTCCATTTTTCACTTTGTTTAAGGAAGAATAAATAGATAACCTTTAAGAAAACACAACAGCTTATTCTTACAACTTGCTAGTGTACTACTGAAGTACTCCACAAAGAACTTGGGGGCCCCGCATCAGTCATATCCATTTTTCTGTGCACAAAGGAAAACATGCACAGAAGTTTCAGCCATCAGTTTTCTGTCTTAGTCATTTGCTGCTGCTAGCAAATGCACATATCCTGATGGTATTTTCTATCATCTATTCAAATAAAATCACATAACAGGAGGCATCAGGTGCAGGAAGCCCTTTTGTGGCTGTACCTATTGTATGGATCAGCATGGAAAGGCTTCATTATACATCTCACAATGCATCCCTCGTGTTAATGAAGCACTGAGAAACAATTTGTACATTAATATTTTTTTTCTACAAGCCAATCTTTGCCAAATGTTTCAAAGGGCCCTTTGCTACAGCCAGAAAGATTGTTAACAAGAGGACGCCTGGGGAAATGCAGAGTTCCTGTGTCAACACTGAGAGGCAGTCTGATTGCAATAGATGAAGGCAAGGGATTCCTTCTGTTATTGTCTTCAGGTTAAGATGACTTGCTTTTCTGCAAAGTGCACTTCTCAGACAGAATGCATTGGGCTTATACAGAAATAGATGAAATGCAAAGGCTTGAAATAAACTGCATCTATTCCACCTTTTAGCTTTATGAAACTGCAAATCCTGCATTTAAATAAAATCTATTAATTTCAGGTTCAGTATCCAAAGCCTTTTTGATCTAAAGACAGTTTTTTCTGCCTTGGGAATCAGAGATGCATTTGATTCCATCACTGCTAATTTTAAAGGCATTTCAGGTAAGAGACTTGACTGAATAAAAATGATTGCTGACCCAATAGTTGTAGACTCTTACATGAATGATCCAGTAGACTTGAGCCTTCTGAGTTGATTGTACTACTCCTTCTGTGAAACTAAAACACAATTCACACTCAGCTGTTCTACTTTTTACACTATCTGTCCAGCACCATCAGGTTATGACGCAGTTGCTGCTGTTCCAGCTAAATGGCAAGGGACTGGAATCCTTTCGCTTAGCCAGCCTTTAGGGAAGTTCAGGTTCAGCCACTGAATTAGTTGCCTGGCTGAAATACCTAACAGTTATGTGATCCTTAGATCTGCAGAAAAAAAAGGTAACAGCATTCCGAATTTTAATAAATAGAATCATAGACTCACAAAATCACAGACTGATTTGGGTTGGAAAGGACCTTAAGATCACCTACTTCCAACCCCTGTGCCATGGGCAGGGACACCTTTCACTAGACCAGGTTGCTCAAAGCCCCATCCAACCTGGCTTTGAACACTGCCAGGGATGGGGCAGCCACAGCTTCCTTGGGCAATCTGTTCTAGTGCCAAATTAATTCAAATTTATTTATTTAAATGAATGTGTTTACACTGAAATTCAGAAAATAACTAAAAATATCCATTTCCGGGTTTGTTTTGTTTGTTTGGTTTTGTTTTGTTTTGTGCTTTTTTTGTGCTTTCTGTTGCTGTTGTTGTTTTGCTTTGGTTGGTTGGTATTTTTCTGCAGAGCAAGATAATCTTTATATTTCAGAGCTATTCACAAAGCAGAGATTGAAATAACAGAAGATGGTACAAAGGCATCAGGAGCTACAGGTAAATCAAGTATACAGACCGTACTTCTCACTTCAGGAGCTTATTACTACAGAAACAACTACTAATCTTTATTTATTTATTAAGGCATAGTAGCATTTAAATGTATTCCTACCTAAATTTAAACTTTTATATTTACCACACTTCTATTTTGCCTTTGCAATTGCTCAGAAGAACTCTATATTTGATCTCAGACCAACACTAAAGACAAGTGAAATCCACACACAAGTCACAAGTGAATCAGCTTTATCACAAATCACAAGTAAATCACAAGTGAAATCCAGCTTTATCAGCCCACAAAAAATCCAGTTTGAGAAAATAAAACATTCATTTTTCTGTCAGTTAGATCTGTTTGCTTGGATTATAAAAGCAAAAAATGAAAAAAGGTTACTAACATTTTATCTATAGCTCCTGAACTGTTACAAGCTTTGTATTTTGAAGATGATCTCTTTGATAGCATTTAAGGCAATGATGGGAAAGTTTTGTCTCCTTGAAGGCAGGCTTCTCTCTTACAGACTTTGCAGAGTGACCTTCATGTGCAGTAGCTTCTGCTAACAGCTCATATCCACATGAACAGCTGGGGCTGGCTGAGTGGGGAAATTCAGAGTAAAATTTCAGCTATGGACTACAGAGTCAATAAATGACTCTCCCAAGCTGAATGGCATCTCAACAGAAATTCTCCAGTATAATTTACATAAAACTAAAATTACTGAGCTGTGCAATCCCCATTTTTCTTCTATTTTTGGACACAAGAGCCTTATCAAGGAAAGCTCCTTCTTTTTTATTTCCCTTTTGGAAGCCTCAGATGCTCCAGAGCTGCTGCAAGTCTGTGTGAAAGGTAGTGGCAACCCTAGACCCCTGTGTAGTTTATGCAGGCATTACTGTTGCTGGCTCGCTTCTCTTGAGAGGCTGAAGATGTTTCTCAAGCTGTTTAAACACCAGCACAGCAGAAGGGTGATAGTTAACCATATCTCACCTTTCTGCTTTCCTGGTCTATGACGACTGTAGATGTACTACTCCACATGCGCACTGCAAACACTGGTGGCCCTTGACTGCAGGTCAGGGCAAGAGCTGGGACTCTCCCATTTCTTTCCCTTTCTGTCAGGCAGAAATCCAAGGGGCAGCATGAGTTAGGGCTGTGGTAACAACAAAAATTACATTATTTTTGAAATCCAAAGCCAGACAGACTCACTTCAACAACACACACACAAATCACCTGCATGTTGCCTCACAATGCTTAACTTGATCATTCACCCAGACCAATTTCACTGTTGGATAAAATTGTTTTATTCTTAAAGCAGAGGAGCAAAACTCTAAGTACTAAACACCAGAACTTGAGGGCACTGTACAGAAGATGGAAAGAAAATAAACACATTTTACTAATGTTTCCTGTGTTGCATTACAGCAATGGTGTTACTAAAAAGATCTCGAACATCTATTTTCAAGGCAGACCGACCTTTCACATTTTTCCTGAGAGAAGCTAATACAGGTACACATGTTCCGTGTTTCAGTAGCAGAATCCTTCATGAGTAGCACCAAAATCAATTAACAAGTTCTTTGTAAATAGCACACCATTTTCAGTCCAGGAAATTCAGCAACTACAGAAACAGTAGCTTTAGGGATTTTAAAGCATGAAGAACACGGTTTAAAAAAGAATGCACGACAGTCACAGAAGTCAGGGAAGCCAGGTTACCCTCTCTTTTCTATACGTGGTACATACTAAAACTCTTTTTTACTACAAATATAAGGCCTAGAAAGATCTTACAGGTCTTGAGTTGCTGCAGTGGGTCCAGACAAGGGCAATGAAGCTGGTGAAGAGTCTTGGAGCACAAATCCCCAGGCTGAGGGACCTGGGGTTGTTTAGTCTGGAAAAGAGAAGGCTCAGGGGGAACCTTATTGCTTTCTACAACAGCCTCAAAGGAGGTTGTAGTGAGGTAAGTGTCGGTCTCTTCTCCCACATAACAAGTGATAGAACAAGAGGTAACAGCCTCAAACTGCCAGGCAGGGTTTAGATTGGACAGTAGGAACAATTTCCTCACCGAGAGAGCAGTCAGGCACTGGAACAGGCTGCCCAGGGAAGTGGTGGAAGCACCGCCCCTGAAAGCATTAAAAAATGTGTGGATGAAGCCCTCAGTGACATGGCTTAGTGGTAGACTTTGCAGTCCTGGGGTAAGAGTTGGACCTGATGATCTTAAAGGCTTTTTCCAACCTAATTGATTTTATGATTAAATACCATAGGATTAGAGACTGACCGCCACAGGGCAATTCAAATTACAGATGGGCTAGATCAGATGGATTAATATCTGAAGGTCAGAAAGAAATCCTTTCCTATAAATGAAACTTATTCATGCATATACAGATGGCACAGAGCAAACAGACTTCTGCCTGTAGGCATGAAGACCTGAAACACCCTGTATTAATTCCGACCTTAGCAGTTTCTAGGCAGATAACTCAGAAATTCTGAAGACCAACAATCTTTTGCGTAGCTACAGCTCACAATATGCAGAGTGAGTTTCTCTTCCCTCTTATTTTGAAAATCAACAGCTTTGAGGAGATAGTTTTACACATCTGGACCCTTCGCTACTTAGCATCTTCACGAGCATTTAGGTTATCAAAAGCCGTGGATATTTACTGTATGTCATCAGGTAACTTGGCTCTGCAAAAAGCTTAACTTGTATCTTCACTTTTGCAAAGAATTGACAAAAAAGAACTAAACTATATTTCTTCTGCAACTTATAACTTTTTCTGGCAAGTGAACTTCCCCAGCCCCCAAAACAAGACCAAGAAAAACTCCAACTCGAACAGAAGTGCAGAACACATCTGAAAAAGTGGAACTTTAGTGTAATTTCGGATGTCCAATCATACAGGTTACTCCAGAATCTCTGCCAAAGGAAAACACTGTATAGCTCACTAGCAATAATAAAGGAGAACTGCATTATGCATCATTTAGCAGGTACTTGCTCCTCCAGAGTATCAGGCCACCTCCAACAGCTCTTACCGTTCTTGGCAATGCAGTAAATTTGCACCTGAAGTATCTTCCTAAAAATCTTTCAAAACCACCACATTTCTCTTGTAACTGGAGTCATATCCATTTAGATTTTCAGGGAACATACAGCCATTTACAGAACTCAGTAAGACACTGGGGCCTGTCAAGAAGACCAAAGAGAATCATTTTCCTTTTCCACTTCCAAGCAACACCCACTGCTCTCTCAGTCAGTGAATACCTGTGTATGTAACACTGCTTTAAAAACCTGGATCTTGCATTTTAGAAGAGATGTGTTGGCATTTTGTTCAAGAGAAAAGCACTACTTTGGTGTTTCAAATATGCTTTTGGTGATCATTGTCATTCAATGAATAGAAGTACTTTCACTTGGCAAATACAGAATTTAAAAACAAGGCACTAAAAGCTTATCTATGAAACCAAAGCCACAGACTATTCAGGATTAAGAACAAATGGATTTCGAAAAATAAAATTGCTCACTTTACAGTGTATTATTATACATAAAAAGGAAGGAAATCAGATTGTAAAATAAGATTTTTATATGATGCATAAAAAAATATATAACTTCTAATCAACCCAAAATCAGAAGTACATTTCTAATATTTAAGCTTTTTAACGCAAAAAGCAAAACCTGAAAACATTCAGTCATTTTATTTATTCAGACTTAGTGACTGAAGTTGTTTGGATATGAAAAGGGGGAAAGGATAAATAAGATCTGCTTGTAATAGACTTTATTAACTTAGAGGTACTTAAAACTTACTATCCCCACAAATTTAACAAAAAATCTTCATGCAGGCCAAAAGTCTTCACTGCATCAGTCTTCTAGTAATAGCAGAAAT
Organism: Psittacus erithacus; assembly: GCA_009867235.2. Classification (NCBI taxonomy): domain Eukaryota; kingdom Metazoa; phylum Chordata; class Aves; order Psittaciformes; family Psittacidae; genus Psittacus; species Psittacus erithacus. Next base: position 10,225 of record WYDI02039490.1, read on the forward strand.
ATATTTTCTACAACTTAAAATAGCATCGTTCTGCCTGACATAATAGAAAAAATTTGAGGGTTTTTAATTGGAATTTGGGTTTGAACACATTTCCTTTGAAGGATAGGCAAGGTAACAGCAATACAAGCAACTAAACCACAGATGCAATTAGTCTGAAGCAGTGATTTCATTCAAGGGGTTGTAATAACCTCTTCTGAAAATACAGCGAATGAAATTAGGCTGTTTTGCTCAGTTCAGAAGCAATTCCTCAGCCTAATGGTTTGAGTATGTTGCACAGTTTTGGCAAATTTCTGATTTGGGCTACCAATACTTGGAAAGCCCTTTAAGTTTTTTAATACAGAAATGTTCAAACCATTCCAAGGCAAGCATCAATTGCAGTTGATTTTTCCACACAAGGAATGCATGATCACAAATCTGCTAGTTCCATGCTTAATTTATGTATTTAAACTGTACTATACTTTGAAAATGTGGTCCCAAACTGAAATAATGTTAATATGGTTTTCATTTACAGGTTCAGTACTCTTTATTGGAAGAGTTACAAATCCTTCATAATAAACACTAGGCAAACATACTGTCTTCTGTTCCTCATATGGTGAGCTTTCCTTCAATGAAATTGAAGGCTACATTATATGTATTTATTAAAACACTGGTTTAACATTATCACTTTTGCAAGAATAAGCAAACTTTATTTCCCTGTCCCAAAGTAAAAAACTTAAGAATAAAATTGAAATTAAAGCCTGGTCCCAGACTCAGCTATAATCAGCTAAGGTAGTAAGGTAACCAGCAAATAGAAAATGCTGTGAAAAGCAAATAAAGTTCAGAGGCTGTTTCAAGACTGACAGAACAGGTAGGAAGCAGAAATACCTATTCAAGTCAGTGACCAAATAAATATTATTACCAAAAAAAGTACTACATTCACTACTTTTTGTTTTACTTTTTAAAGAGAATACAGCATAGAATGGACACTTCTAAAGAACACTGAATGAGGCTAAAAGCATCTAGAAAAATGCTTTTTTTCAGCATCCTGACAAAAACTGGGATACACTGAGTGTTTTAGTACAAGATTCAGCAACTCATGGCACAAACATCAGAAACCTAAGTCCATAAAGATTTTTGGGTGAAGACTGCAAACCACTGATTCCTAGGAAAAGCATCAGAGGGGAGCTGCTCCCACTGAATCACAGCAAACTTCCCAGAAGTTAAGAGCATCCAGCACAGATGAAGAATGTGGGCAATAAAGTGATATTTTGTGTCCAAGGAGCAGCACCTTCTGGCCATTCCTACATTTGTAAGCATGTAAAAACTTCTGATGCAGAAAAATTGTGCAGCATTCCTCAAAGGCTACTGAGGTCTGTTTTACTATATTGTAGCCTCATAAAACTGTGGGGTTTATCATTACTGCAGATGGGCACATGTGATACCATTTTGTTATGCCAAAGTCACCGAGGAGTGAAGTACACAAGGTATCCTCCTACTGTAGCTGCAATTCAGGATTAACTTCCTTTTGCTCACTCTCTGATTAAGAACAAAATATCCAGTGATACGAAATTGCTCTTCATACTTTAACACTGATATTTGAACATACAAGCTCTGGAAAGGGAAGGCAAAATGAACCCATTCCAATAAAAACTGAACACAATCCTACACAAAGATTAAAATAGAGCTTTTATTGATGGAATAACAAAAGTGCTTTTCTTAAATATTTCTCAAAATACATTTATACAACTTACAATAATATATCCAAAATAACTGTATATACAAAACATTACCTTGTTTAATGTATGTGCTTTTTTTTTTTTTTCCTTTTTTTTCCTTTCTTTTTTTTTTTGAAAATTACAAAGTAACTTTTTGGCAAAGTTCAGTCTTAAGAGGTGATAGTTTTGAAGGTTGGATTAAGAAAAATAGAACCTGAGGGAAAGTGACACTTAAGTCCATGACAAGCAAGAAGTTCTCCATTTAGTTAAATAAGAATGTTTTTGTAATATTTTTCACATTACAAAAATAACAGAAGTGAAGAAAAAAGATGATGGATACTTTTCTCATCATTTTATAGAGCAGCTTCTCATTCTTTCAGATACAAGACCTTGAGATAAAAGCGCATGTCAAAACTGAATGCAAATAAGGACAGCAGAGCCCTGCTGCAGCTTTCTCTCGTGTGCAGTGCTTCTTAGGTGCTGTTGATATGGTTGACCTGATTGGATCTGCGATGGATTTCTTCCAGAAAACTCTCAAGCTGTTCTATCAGCATTCGTTTTTTAAACCTGCATTTAACAGAAAGCATAATAACAGATGCAGCACATAGTAACACATGAAACATCATTCACAAAGCTTTTAGTGAACCCTGCAAACTTCAGTTGTTATTTTAGGTCCTGTGCATGCTGAGGTGATATATATCTCATCATAAGTATATATGTTGTCTCCTAAAGTTCTGGTAAGCTCCTAACTTGCTTTTCCATTTAATACAAAACTATGCTTACTACAGTCTATTCCATCATCTTTCTGAACATCACTCGGCCCTCAGAAAGCCAGGAAAAAGAGAGTCAAGTGTTTGCTGTTTCTAGAATTTCTGAAGTACAGAAATAAAACATGTGTCAAAAGAACTATAAACCTAAAGCTGGCAAGAATTTTTAGGAATTATTTACATGCCTTCATGGTGCATTCACAAAAGTTAAGTGAAGATGGTACTGGTGAATTACAGGGTACTGGCCATTACAGGGTACAGAGCAGATTTCCTGACAAGAAAATACAAATCAGAAGTTTGAGAAAGAAATGAAAGAAAACACAGATGTAACCCAAACCTGGAGTCTCTGCAGTTCTATTCCATATCAATTACATACATTTAAAAGCAGACCATTTTGTCACCTTCGCTTACACCCCTGCCCTGGCACACACAGCTCCTTGCTGTTTCCAGTTAGCCCTCCCCTCCTTCACAGCATTTCTGCATCACTCTCTCAATTCAGTACTACTTTGAACTATACACTGAGTTCAGTCCTGTGACCTTTCTAAACCCCAGAAAAATCCTCTAGTCCTAGCCAGGCCTCCCAAGCCGTGTTCTTGTCTCACAGAAACATGGCATCTGCCCCTAATTCCCAGACCACAGACCTCCCCACAATTCCAGCTTGACTACTGGGAAGCAAGCTCCCATTCCCAAGCACATACTATCTTGTGAATACCTGTGCTCTGAGCCCTTTCCCATCTTTCTCATCACAGTTCTCCTCAGTAACCCTACAGAAATCCCACATTTCAATTACTGCTTCCCCTCCACTCTTCCTCATTGCTTTCACAACTGCTCCCTGCATAATGAAAAGCATTAACCTGGAAAACAGACAATTATTCATTCTTATTCCTCTAGCAAAAGTCTTAAGCTAACAGCAGTGCTATAATATATAAAAACCTAGTGAAAATTTAGCATGCTCATATTCCGTGCAAGTGACTCAGCAACGTTACTTTCCAGAATACCTTCAAGCCCGTCTGAAGCAGCTGTACAAGTGAGCAGTAGATAATTCCTACAAACTTAAAACCTGATGGAAGGTGGAGAAAAAACACATTGCTAACTATTCTCACCTTACTGTTGGCACAAGTATTCCGGTTTACAGTGCACTATGTCAAGCCCTTCAGTACGTCTCACTGAAAGTTCCTTTCCAAATGCTGAACACTACAGCAAACAACTTTTTTTTCAAGACAGCAGAAACAATTTACCACATAAAATATTATAATTAGCAGATTTAAGTACTGACTGCAATTCAACTGCTCACTGTAATAGGAACATTAGCACCCTTAATAACAGAACTTCCTTGAGTAGCTATTCAGCTTAAAGCTTCATTATTATTTTGTAATTGGTTGTATGAATTCTTGCCAGCACTTTTACCACAAGTGGGTATTGCTCAGCATTTTGCCTAGGTAAACACTTTGGGCTTTGCTCTGTGTATTTAGCTTAAAGCTCTTAATTTAAAGAGCAACTAAAAGGGAATTGAATTTCTTATAATGAGAAGTTGGTTGATTTGGAGAATGTTAATATGTGTTTTGTCAGATTTTGCTCTATACTGTTTAGCAGAGAATAAAAAAAATAAACTTATTCTTAGTGCTAGGACTATAAATGCATTTCTATGCCAACTGCAGAAATACTGAAGACTTCTCCACTACCTAGGCTAATTCTTTTTAGCCCTTTTCTAAACAGCTCTTCATTCTCCAAAGTTAGTCATCTGTTGGTGAGATGTGTCTCTTGCATTCAGTAAGGATTCTTTATAAGCACTGAGCCAAATGTGTGTCACTAAGCATTTGAAAAGTCTTTGTCAGACTAGCGAAAGATCTGAAATAGAGATGTGCTATCTCCTCAGCTTTAGTATTTTCACAATTGAAGAAATGGAAGAATGCAACAACAACAAAAAAAATCCATTATCTATCTCATCTTGATTTCTGCCTCTCAGAAGTGATAGCTTTTCTGCTACCAGAAGAGGAACTGTGAGGTAGTCTGTTTGCAAAGGAAGCTGAAAACTGCGGATTGTTGTAGAAATCTTCCTCTCTCTTCACAACTCTCTAGTGAACTAACCTCCAAAACTGAACAAGGACTGTTTTATACACACGCTTTATTGCTGAAATGCTTGAGAGCTTACAGATCCTTGGAGCAGGGAAAGAAAGCAGGCATCCCAAATTTGAACTGCATTCCGTGGCACTGCGAAGGTCAGCTATCAATTAACAAAACAAGACTTTGACAACTCCGGAGAGTCTAGAAATGTTTTCTGCAGGGACCAGGTAACCTTGGTTAAATGGGCTTGCCTGGGTAAGGAAAGCAGCAGAGAACTGCACAGGAATTGTAAGCAGTGTTATTCAGTTAGACAAAATGACCACACTATAAAAATCTAACCTAAGAGAGAAGAGGAAGGAGAGATGAAGCTGTTCCCGCACTCCAGCCAGTAACAGTTAGTTTAACAACACTCAACCGAAAAAGAATTGCCAGCCTTTTCCACAAGCAGATACAATTGTTGGATATGGTGGGTGGTAGGATTTAATTCTGATGCAACATTCAACTTTTGCCAAATTATGTAGGGATTCAACTCAAGATAATTGGAATAGAGATGCTGTACAACAGAGATAAGAATTACAGATTATCTAAAGAACCTAACTTTAGAGGCATAAATATTCCAACCCCGTTAGGGCTGCCCCAGATTCCAGAAGAAACAGTATTATTTTGGTGGGCTGAGACAGTGAGAAAGCATGTATAATATACAGACTATGACCTGCATGGCCTTCTGAAACAAGCCTCAAAGATACAGTTATATTTATGATCCAAGCAAGATGTTGGAATTATTAGTTCACTTCAACTCAAACACTGCGGGTTCCAATCATAATTACACATTTCTCCTTTCTTTCCTCTAGAAGGCCAAGCAAGTATGGTCAGTCTAAAGATGCTGTAAGGAACAGTTTCTACCTGGATTAACAACATGGGGGTTAAATATTCAGCAAGTCTCTCTACTCTAGTGACAAACTAACTCCCATTTCCAGAGCCTCAGACAGGACTTTCAAGGAAATGCATCATCTGAAGACCAGAGACATATCTTTATGGAACATACCTGGATCTCAAAATTGATTTTAGGACAAGATTTTGAGTTGATGCAGAATAATGAATTTCAACTGCTTCTGGAAGCCTAATTCACAGTAACATGCAGTTCCATCAGTTTTTCAAATTAGCAGTGTGCTCACATCTGAACTTTGGAATCTGAAGCTTTTTCTATAGTTAACTTCTCTTCTTATCCCATTGTCCATCTACATTTCTGGCAATTCAGCAGTTGCAGTTGCTAACATTAAGACAGAATCTGAGGCAAAAAGGTAAGCTCGTTCAAACTACACAGATCAGGAAGTTTATGTGTTTCTGTTCATTTCCTAGGGAATTATTTACTTGCAGTGTAAAGCATTGTGGCAAGTTTCAAACAAAGAACTGCATCGCTGTCAAGCAGTTATGTATGACAGTACATGGTGCAGTTTTAGAAGATTAATACAGTCCAGTTACCTACCTTGAAGCTTCTTTAATAACATTTTGTAAAAATATCAGTCGGGTTTGTAAGCTTCCTTGTACATGCTTTAGTAAAAAGAAGATTCTTTCATATTCTTAAAGGGAAGAGAAAAATCACAGTTACTTAAATGTCTATACAGATATCTGTTGTCATAGATCTGAGTGAAATGCAACAGATTTCATTTAGCTTTTGTAAGCTTTTAGCATATATTATCTATCAACCAGACCTGTAGCAAAGATATACTGTTTAATATACACTAACATCAAAAAACACAGGATACTGCAGTTAGGGTGTTACTGGAATACCTAACAAGTTCATTTTAATATCAATAATACAAAAAAACCATGACTTTCATAAACACTGATAGGTAGAACAATGTTTTAATCACTTATCCAGGAAGTTTACGGCAGAAGTTTCAAAACAAATCTTTTGAGCTTTAAATTTATTTTGCTCCAGTTTCATGGTTCAATATACTTCCAAAATAGTGAGCTAATATGAATTCTCTAACTCTCATGCCAATCATCTGAAAGAAAGATTTTGTATACTTACTCCTTCCTGGTTTTCGGATCTCTTTCATAATTTGTGCTCTTAGCTCTATATTAATCTCTCTGGAACTTCTGCAATGCACTGTTTTTTTCCCTTTGCTGGGTGAAGACACTGGTGAGTTCTCTTCGGTACTTTGTTCTTTACTACCTGATTCCTCATGATTCTCCAAAAACCCATCAACATTCAAGCTATTCCCTAAATGTTCATGGCCTGCATCCTCCGTAGGAGCTGCTGGTCGATCCAATGAATTGAACAAAGAAGAGGACGTTGAAAACTCTGAATCCACAGTATTTGGGAAAACATCCAATGAAAGTGGATCTGTAACATGATTCTCAACCACATCATCTATTGTAACTTCATTATTTGTTTCTGATGCTGAAAAAAACAAAGATACATTTGCCAGTTTCACATTCTTTATCATCTGATAGAAGTCAATGAATCAGTTCAGTATTAAACTCTAGTAAAATTGTGCTCCAGCTTATATAGTGTACACACCAGGCACAAGAAAACATGTTTGTGAATTGTAACACTGAGCAAATCTCTATAATTTCCTGGCAATTAATGGCCTAAAAAAATCACAAGTATATTCTTTATATGAAAATGGAAACAGCTATATGGACTACCAGCAAAAGAAAAAGTACCTGTAAAATGTGCTTTTATGATATGCTTCTTTTCCCATATTACATTGAACTGACAAAGTTCACTTTAGGGCTGAACAGTGAACAATATTGTTACACAGCACCTCAACTCCACTCTAAGGGAAGTGAATTTACCAAGCTACAGCAAAATTCAAATTAAGCTCATGTTGTGATACTTTTGGAGCACCTGAATTCCCAGGCAAAGGACGAACACCCTTCTGACTGTTTACACTGTTTCCTCATTTAGTACAGGAAACACATTGTTTATAGTGGGAAGTTCATATGAAAGACTTTGGTCTGAAAGACTATCTTAACTCTTTCTGTAATTAACTCCAGATGATAAATACTTCATTTTCAAAAATGAGGATAAAATAGCCATATTTGGGAAATCAACCAAAGGTATTTTTACATAAATAAGTTTTTTGTATAAATTAAAATGCAAACTCTCTAAAAATTATGAAGATTCACTTACTTTTGTGAACAGGAATAGGTTTAACAAGGTCAGGCTGTGCTTGTGTGATTGGTGTTGGTGGTCCTTTTCCTCCGATGTGATTATTCACAACTGGAGGAGTTTGCGGTCGACTTCTGAGCAGGGGTGACATACAACGTCGTCGTTTCGGAATCCCCTGCATATTTGGTTCTCCAGGTCTTTTATGTTTATTTTGAGGCCCTGATACAAACTCATCCGCTTCATCTATCATCATTCCCTGTAATTAAATTAATGGGAAGAATTACTAAACTTTATGCCAAAACCTCATCATATTAAAGACAATTAATGCTTTGTATACCATGCTGTATACCATGTATACAATGCTGTTTACCATGTACAACACACCATTATGAACTGAATTCTTAAATGTCGATCAGGTCCTTCTTAGACCAAATCAATGTGCTTAAGGCCCTTATCCAACAGTCTGCCAAGACAACTGAGTGGGCTGTCAAGCTTTTCTTTTCAGTAATTGCAAAATGACTCGAGCATTTAAAAGAGCAGCTCAAAAAGATATCGGCAATGTGGTCAAGTCTAAGACAGATATGGCCAGAAGGGAGAGTCCAAGCTCTCAGAATTATGGGAAGCTTTTTATAGAATCATGGAAGCTTTTTATAGAATCACAGAACAGTTAGGGTTGGAAGGGACCTTAAGATCATCTAGTTCCAACCCCCCTGCCATGGGTTGGACACCTCACACTAAACCATGTCACCCAAGGCTCTGTCCAACCTGGCCTTGAACACCAACAGGGATGAAGCATTCACGACTTCTCTGGGCAACCCATTCCAGTGTCTCACCACCCTAACAGTAAATAATTTCTTCCTTATATCCAATCTAAATTTCCCCTGTTTAAGTTTTAACCCATTACCCCTTGTCCTATCACTATGGGGGAAGTTTGGTAAAGGAAATATGATTAGATATTAGCTATACTACAGTGATAAACATATTTCATTTATAATATAATTCAGAGGCATAACTAGATTTCCAATAAAGACTGCCCTCCTTAGGGTACTACTAATGGAAAAACATCTGAGACGCTCTCTTGTAAGCAGAACTTGTCCAAATACTTGAAAGTGTTTCTCCACTATATTATTCTTTGAATGGTCAAATAAGAAGTGCACACACACACACCCCCACAAGCACATTTTTTGAAAAGCTTTACAGAAGAGTCACCTTTTTGTCCAATTTGAATGGATTGCCAAATGTATGAAGCCTTCGTGGTTGATCAGGATCAAGCTCTCGGAGTGGAGAAGGTACTTGTTTTAGATACTCCTGGTAGTTTCCCATTTGTGCTATAGGTACACTGTGAACTTGGTCTACCATAACAGAAGGGTTTATTAATACATTATTCTGCTCACCTTATGACAATTTAGTCTATATCCACTTCACAACTCCAGTTTTCAGTCTTTTAGCAAATGCATTAACGAGATAGATGTGCAATACTCACCGTTATTCTCGCCTAACTGATATTTATAACATCATGGTTTGAGTGCAGAAAACTTGCTTAAATATATCTGTCTTGCATATTTATCATTATGACAGGGAAATAAGTAATAGTTGACATGCATGGATATTAGTTTTCCAAATGTCCCATAACTTTTCAACAAAGTAGATGGGTGAAAAAACTGAGATCGAGAACAAATTGTAACTAAAACATTACTACAAACAAAAGATATGTTAATGCAAAGTAGTAATGCCATGCTACATACAGCTTTGACATAACTCTCCCCAATTTTAGCCACCCAGAATTTAATTGAAACTGGCATTTTCCCAAAGCAACAGTGATTTTTGGCCACTGAAATCAACAAATTCTTAAAATCCTTAGGCCCCGATTCTAAACTTGTTATGGATTTAAAGTTGCCAAGCCTTTGATCAAGCAAAATGTACACTAACAGAAATAGCAGAAATAACATTAGGTTTTATGTGGTTTAACTCCCTCCCTAAAGAGCAACTTCTCTGCATGTCACATTACATTATCACTTGATCACAGATGTTAATCTGACCTCAGCAGTGGCAGAACTAATGTAGCATACAAGTGCCTTTCACTTGCATTGACCTTCTCATTTTCTCCACTTATTTCATCATCTTCTGTTAGATGTTGTAAAGCAGTACCAGAAGACACAGCAGAAAGATAAAGGACTAAATTAGCAAACTACTGAACTATTTGCTGTTGGCCTGAAGGGCAAAAGGATTACACTGGCAGCACCCAGTGAACAAGTTCACAATACACTTCTATGGAGAAAGATCATAATGTTCAGAACTGCCCTGTGACTTTTCCCTCAGATACCCATGACAGTTGGAAAAACAGCGAGCAAAATCTTATGTAAAAGCCCAAGTCTCCTCATGCAGACCAAAGGACAGAGTAGTGAACCTGCAATCTTCCCTCCCCTCACCATTTTCTCTTCCAGTAAGTTACTTCAGGAAAAGCCTAGAATACCCATGCAGTTTAATGGCAGTATCAGACACCCACTAAAGTTTTAAAGCACTATCCTATTTGTTACTGTCTTCATTTTCTTTTTTAGCCCCGATCATATCACAGGTAGACAAAAAATAAATTGTTGTCTAACCTTCATCTTGTCCTTTGAGGAACTTGCGAGTACTCTTCAGTAAATTAGATCTCATTCGTGTTAGCTGATCCAAAAGATTTCTTCTGGGTATGTCATAAGCATTTCTAAAAGTCTGAGGTTTCAAATCCTATGTTCCGATAAATAAAGTTCCAATAAATACTGTGTATGAAACAATATCTAGCATTTCAATGGAAGTATATTGAAAATAACAACATTACACACAGTGGTGCTTACCTTATTCAGCAAAGCTATTTGGAACCCAGCATACTCCTTCATATTGAGGTCTAGAGGTCTATGAGGAATTTCCCCAGTAATCCCCTGTAGCAGATGTTGAAAATCGTTCCTATGTGCCATAGACAGGTTGTGTGATCTGCTTCTGACCTTAATTCCAGTCTCTTGCGCTACCTTTTTGCCTACAGAGCCAATGACTCTATCGGACTCTATTTTGGCCTTAATTTGAAATAAATAAATAAATAAAATTGACAATATGCTCTTAAAAGGATTAGTCAGACTTATTCATTTTAAATTCCTACCTAGAAGATTCAACAATGTGCTAATAAACTATGACGACCATAACCAGGATGAGTGCTTAAGGAGTGCTTAATACATAACCACTTAATGCTTACTACAATTTTAAATATAGTGAACAGTTTGTGCCTAGGTCTTCTGCATATTTCTCCTCTGCTGCCCTTTATGGTATCTAAGCACCAATATGCATGCAATGCTTTTATTTTCATAAAATGCCATAATTTGACTAGTAATGCTCTGCAAATCTGTAGACTTTTCTACAGTAACAGCTAAACACTCTAACTCTCAAAAGACTGATTCTCCCACAACTATAGTTGCACAATGTGTGACTATAGTCACACAATGGAATCATCTTTTTAAAACCACAATACAAATAGACATGATGTTAATAAATAAATGCACAATAATGCCCAATTCTGTTTGGTTACACAGATCTAACCCCTAATATTATGTCAGATTTGTACCAAAATCAAACATGTTCATAAATGCCAGATTTTTGGCAAAATACAGCTGAATAAAGAGACAAAAGTAATTTAGTAATACACCTGCCAATGTTGGTTTTGCAGATGCACATAAATTTATAGACTAATCAATTTTTTTTTTCACTTTTTAAGAATACTGAGCACTCCTGGCAGTGCCTTTCAGAAGTTAGAAAAGCTTTAAGTACAATTTGCAGTGCATGCTATTACATTATAGGAGTCTAAGACGCCTAAGTTGAGAGATCAGTTCACACAATACTGAGCAGTATGATTATGATTTAATAGGACATACTGTAAACTTCAAGAGGTTTGCTTCCGCAAATAATTATTTATGTTAACGTTTTAAGAAAAACCTGGTCCATAAGAACTCATTAGCTAAGTTACAAGTATTTGCACTGCTGTTTCTTGAAGTTTCAAGCCTACTGCATCATTTTATTATTTTGAACAAGAAAGCTTAACATGCACAGTTCAACAAAATAAAAGCAGAGGTAGCAGGGCAGAAATGCTTTCACTAGTGCAGGAGACTAATCAAAGATAAGGGCACTATTCTGAACAGTCAACAATTTCAAAAGGTCACTTGCCACTTCTACATCTGTATCCTTATTTGAGATTCTGAATTTTGCCAGTTTGTATTTCCTGAACACTTTCCATTTCATTTCACAAGCCAAAGAAAAGACATTTTCTGATTCAGATGCACGAAGTACAAATATCTATTTTCTGAGAAAATACTAGAACATCTTTAACATCAAAGACAACATATTTTCCCTTGGACAAAAGTATGTTACCATTTGTACAAGTAAAAATGCTCCTAAAACATATTATTAAAAAAAAAACAACTCAGTTTGTATCTCCATATCTATATCTTTATAGTCCAGACTACAACGTCTATTTAATTGTTAAGTTTTCCTTCAATTCTGAAAACCAAAATGCTTTTTTGCTAACTGCTTATGGGAAGTTATTAACTTGATATTTCTGCTTTTTCTTCCTTCAAAGCCATTGAACTTGAGTATTTTAAGATCATCTTGGTATTAGAATAAGCTTTTACTGCTCTTTTGCTTTAACATTACCTGCTGACTCAACTTTTTGAGATAGGAAATGACACTGTAACTAAGTCCATATTCCACATTGTCAGCTATAAGGTTTGGTGCTCCCATCATTCTCACAGCTTTCTTCAAAGGCTGAAACATGGAGTATATTGTACAATCATATTTAACTTTGCAAATGTTGTATACATTAACTAACATATTCATTGCAGATAGAACCTGAGGTCCTCAAAGTCAGAAAACCAAAGACCTTCAGGGAAGCATTTTTTGTTGTTGTTTTAAAGCATTGCTCCATTCATACAGAATCAATTAACAGAAATATAATTTATATATGAGCCACAGCCGATGAAATTGTTGTAACATTCAAGTCTCAAGACTTCCACAGGACTCCAGTTAAAACAGCAAGTATCATTATGCATGAAGTCTAGCTATTCTTTATTAATACATATTCAACTTTAAATAGGGAATATACCCATAGTGGAAAGATAACTGTAGTTACATGATAAAACAGAAGTTTTAACACAGTAAGTCATCTTACCCCAAGATAATACGGAGGCATTGTCTTCAAATAGCTTTCAAATGACTGTCGCCATTTCAATGTAGGCTTTGCCTTGTGTACTTTAAACAAGTCATCTGATGGTTATGAAAAGAAGAGACAAAATGAAAGACATGTCTAGGCAGCACTGCATCATTTTTTCTAACAAAAGAAACTCTCAAATAAACAAATTCTTCAATGCTGAAGTTAGCATATGTATTTTAACATGTATATGACTAAGTATATACACACACAAGTTAAAAAAAAAGCCAAAGGATGAACTTAATAAATTATTTATCAAAATGAATTTGTAATTGAGACAGACTGATTGGGAAAAATGGCTCCTAAAATAATGACAGAAGTGAGACCAAAATATATTTTAATTAAAACATCTCACATGCAGTCTGAGTCACAAAGAGCAGTCAACTGGTGACAAGTGAAACAAGTTACTGATGACATTGCTCAACATGCTACCTTTCTACAGGTGTGTGATTAATACTGGCATTAGCTGCAGTAATCTGCTTAGATGAGATCAATATTTCAATTGCCTACCCACTTAAGAAAACTTTTATGAAGTTGTCTTTACCTAGCAGTGGAAGGAGGACTGGATAATTGTAAGGCATCACAAATAAATTCACACAGTTCAGCGCTGTACTAGCTTTCAAGTATCCAAAAGGATGACCAAGTTCACTGTATTTTGCACTATTGCTCACATACACCTGCAATAAAATACATGATGTTGTATGTAAATCCAAAGTATTGTGTGCTGAAATTTTACATCCTATTTTAATTATAAAGTCTATGAAAAACACCATTTTATAAATAACTTCAGTTCAGCATGCACTCTACTTGCCTGCCAGCAGGTCTGAGGGGATTTTCTTTCCAAAATAAACTGGGTCAGTGGTGAAGGTTCTAACTCGTATTTATCAAAAGGCAGTTTGTCAATTACCATCGGCTCACAGTCAGTACAGGAAAATTTCACCACAGGATGAGATGTGCGAGGTGGCTAAACATAAGCATTCCACTGTTAATAAGTCTGTACAACGATTAAAATGCAATGGCGCTATGACAACTTAAGTAATACATGTTCTTTGAAAACAGACATATTTAAGGAGCCTAATTCAATGCAGGATTCATACGTATTGTTAATGAGTCCTAAGCAATTCATTTCTAATGTTAGCACTGTCTCAAAATCTAAAGGAATCTTATTTTCTATATAAGTGTCAGTTATTTTATCTGGGAAGTCTAGAACATCAAAGTCCACAAGTAAAACTTTTTGCATATACACAAAAACTTTGCAAATGGAATTAAATTGCAGGGAGGACACACAAAAGAAAAAAACCAAACAAAAAAAACCATCCTCAATGCTTCTCTGGGGCGTGCCCATTTTTATTCCCATAGAAGCAGACACTGTATTTCTGCATTTGCTGACTTCTTCCAGCACTTTTCCTTCTTGGAAAATTTCATAGTTATAAAACTCAAACTGAATAATAACGATCAACAGCAGCATGAATTCAGAAAAAAAACCCAAAGAACTTGCACTTTAACTAAGCCTGTAAAAAAGTATTTCAATTCAAGCAATTTAAGTGCTTGGATTTTTACCTTCTTATTAATCAGAGGGAAAAGACCTTTGTACCTCAAGTTTCAAGTATAAGTTAACAACATGGTTGGAATTTCTTTAGCTGAAAGGGAAAGCTGATTTTTTGTGTGATGATGACTGGAGCTGTACATCTACTAAATGTTTTTCAGAAGAGGAACATAAGCTCTTATACTTACCCTGAGCCTCCTTCAAGGCCACTAGAATCTGGAGAGGAGCTCAATTGGGAAGGCTCCTTTCATTTACTCTCTTTACAAGAAGGTAGCTAATAAATACATAAGATCAACTAGGGAAACACAGGGTTTCTTGGACCTTCCGATCACCTCACCTTGAAAGTAATTTTTCTACATCTGTAAGCTCTAGCCTCTTCCTTTTAGGACAGGCCACCCAAATGTTATCTGCCCATAAAGTTGGTCTTGCCTTGAGTGTCTCCACTCTGAGAAGGTATACTGTCCAAGTGCATACAAAACAGGAGGCCAAACCAACTGCAGGAACTGCAATTCTCTTCAAAGAAGATGCCTCCAGTAAACAGTTGTGGTGGAGTTTTTGACCAAGCCATGAAGCAGTTATACTAGGAATAAAAAAGCTGCAAAAAAAGTTCAGTGCTAAGACTTCAGAAGTCAAATAACTCTTGGCTGGACAGAACAACTGCTCCTCAGAGCAACGGGAGCAACCATTTCACATGTTGATCTCCCAATGATACTTGAAAGTATCATTACCTACAGTTCACAAAATAGTTGTTGGGGTAGTACTGTTTGAGACACTGTACAGTGGATCAGAAAACAGGGAGGAAATGAAAAATATCTAATTATAGACTCTTAAGTAGACAAGAGTTACAACATATGCTAAATTTTAACACTATTTTCAGAACACTAAGGAAATAGAAGCATTGCAACACTATCAGCAAACTTAGCGCCCCAACATTGCATAACGAAGGTTCAATGTGGAATTTCAATTGATGCCAACAGGAATTTAGATGCATATGCAATAATCCAGTGCTTTATGCAGTTATGGGAGCTATACAGGCTGAAACTGAGAGAAGAATTTTTTCTCATCTTCTCACCAAGTCAACCTCATGTTTTTAGCAGATTGAGTTCAGCAGCTCTTCACTTGGCAAGATCTATTTTAGCAATCTCGATCGAAATCTGCAGCAGCAGGCAAACTGTACTGACTCTCTACAGTGAATGGAGGCAGATATGCCACTGACAGTGATTACAAGGAGCATAAGGGACAGTTTTCATACAAAGCAACTTGTTAGTATCTAGTAAACAATGACATTTTGGTTTTTAAATTACTTTAGAAGATTTAATTTTATTCATATATGCTAACTTGCAGTTCAGGAAGGCATCCACGTCCTTCAGTGAATGTGGCCACAGACACCAGCAATATCAAACCTGTAAATACGACTAAAATTTCATACTTGTATCACTCCTCAACAACCTTATTTCAAAGAATTTCATATATTTTTTTAAAAAAAAAAAGATAAAAAAATGTATTAAAAGTCCAATGAATTTGCTAGTCAGAACACTAATTTCAGATCAAAAAACCCTACAAAAATTCAATACAAATTGTCATAAAATATAGGGAACAATTATACAACTGCATTATTTCAAGTTCAATGATTCGCAGAAATACAAAAATACATACTAATGATTAGTTCCCAGACCAAAGAAAAGATAGTGGCCTACATTTTTATGAGAAATGTAAGTAAAATTAATTCTGTGCGCAGTATTTAAAAAACAAGTTGAGCTTCTCCACTTAGGATAAATTGAAGGTGTGACTACTCTGCACAACAGCAGATAAAATTACATTCAAGTGCTAGAATGAAGACAAAGCTACCACAGGGATTTGAAATTGGGAAGATAATACTGTCTTCTCTTAGTACTGTCTGCGAGGCAACAGAATTTCATAGGCCATTATCAAAATGCCACCTTATTTCTGGTTTGATATTTTAGTGTTCAAACAGAAACACTGCATGCATGTACTAGGTTGACAAATGTGTTATGGGCAGTTTCTCAGTACTTCAAAGTTACTAAAAAGAAACCCCATGATATTATTTTCTCATCAGTAATTTATCCGATTGGACCACAAAACTGGTTCGCAAGTGTCATTCCTTCTTGGGTCACACTGTTTTTACGGTTGCTAAAATGAAGCACATATCGCAACATTTAAAAATCAGTGAACAGGAAATCCTGGAATATTCCCCCATGCACAACCCTTTGCTTTAACTTCAGTACATACCAGCGTTGGAGAATTTTGATCTGGCCAAAAGGACTCGGGAACAGGCCAATGACCTATAGGAACCCCAGTTTTAGGATTTGGTCTGACATAAATAAGTTTGTGACAGCTGTGCCAAGGTTGGGGTCCAAAGGGTCTAGATATATCCACCTGCCCATCTACAGAAGAAAAAAGCTTTATGAGTCACAACAGTGTTAAAACTCAGACAGAGTACTGAACAACTTCTGTGAAGAGTTTAAGAAATATCACCCCCAGGGAAGCTCTTCCTGCAGTTAATATTATTTCTAAGAATAACAAACAGTCATCAGTAAGCATTTCTGCAAAAACCCAGAAACTATGAGAAACCAAATAAGCATTGAATGTTTACAGGATCAGAGCTGAGAAAGCCAATTATCTGGAGCCCTTCTTAATAACCAGTTACTTTCTCCTCCTATTGTTATGAGCAGATAATCTTCAAATCTCCATGCATACCAAAAAAGAAAGGATACACAACTAATGCTACTAGACTTTTTATTGCAGCAAAGCAGGATTAAAGAAAATATACCACAAGCACTTCACAATAACATCCTAGGAGGAACCCAGCTTAGAAGCCACTTAGAATGAGAAGTTAGTGAAGGCTCTACAGTCATATTTGCTATTTTAACTCTTAATGCAGCCCCTTTACTACATTTAACAGAAGGATATGGGTATAAACCCCCAGTATTTCCATATCAAGCTCTTTATACATTTCGAACTGGAACTACTGCTTAGAATTCATGAACCCATTAAACTATCCTTGATATGAAGAACTGCATTTAAGACTACCTGAGCAACATGACCAAATGTAGAGGTACATAGTGTGTAGCACCTATAGCTAGAATTCTGATAAAGTACAACACCCTTATATACAGAACAGGTCCTTTTTATAGTAATGTCTTTTAAATTACAACATTTTATCTTTTGTCAACTATTACATGAAGTTCACTAAGTTATACTGATAGTCATCCCTGCCATTTGATACCACGCTGTAAAAAATGTCAAGTACCATCAATTGGTGAGGGATCCGGTCCAGCTTTTTCAAAATTTATTACCACTCCACTTTGCACTTTTTGCACCAATGACTCAAGACACTGGTTCAGCATTCTTGGAGAGCACACACAATATGATCGACCTAGAACAAAACAGTCAAGATCGAAGTTGTTCAGTGTTTCTGTCCCTAATTTTAACTTGGATCATTTAAAACTGTTCACCCATCATACACATTGATTTATGTAAGGATCACTGATTTAAAGCTTCTCCCAAACACTGTCTTTAAGCAGAAAAGCAGCCTAGTGGAGCAGTGACAGCGTTACAGGCACTTCAATGGAAATGCTTCGGTTTTGGCCCTTTAAGGACTTCAGCTCCAATTCTTGGTTGCTTTCATGGAAAATGGGCTCCCCCTTGTGACAGACATAAACACTTAACTGTCCACGAGTTTCAGTCAAAGCAGCATCAGTATAGCCCGACATGACAATCAGAAAGTAGTGGAATGAAATCCTTTTGTAATGCTTTTCAAATTCCTTTGTCTCTCCATCACATCCTCTCCAACACATCAGAAAAGTCACATTTTTAATATGTGATGGGATTGAAAACTTTTACAAACAAATTACAAAATAAATGCCTGACTTTGATCTGGAATGTAATTTCTAAAATTGAAAATAAGATTATAATTAAAATTATAATTAAGACATATAATATCAGTTATGAATTATGATGGAGAGAAAAGTATTGATTTTGCAGAATTATTGTACGTCTGCATTACAGGAATTCTGCATTGCATTCTGCATGTTCTGAAGGGGAGGGGAAAAACCAAAACAACCCAACACATTTCCTTCACTTTTGGCTTCTTCAAATCAGAGTTGGCTTATTTAGATCAGAGTATGACAGGAATTTAGCAAAACTGTACTGCAGAAATGACAATTCTTACAATTTTTAATTATGATATCAAGATGCAATTAGAAAAAACTAAGCTTTCTCTTCTAAGAAACTGCTAAAGAGATTAGATTCACACCCTTCCAAGGCAGGCTACATTAAATTGTCTGTAGCTTTAATGCAATAAGTGTCTTTAGATTTATTATACTGGAGTTCAGAGTTTTTACAAGCAATATGAGAACTTGGAAATACTTATTCTGCAATGTGTACATGATTAATAAACTTAGTAAATTGAATTCATTTTCATTTTCGAAAGAACTGACTTGTCAAAGGAAACCAGGGCACTCACCTCCTGTGACTTCGCACATAGGTGTGATTGCAGAGTCATCCACCGGTACCCCTGTCATCTGCTCTGATTCTGGCGCTGTAATACCAGGCAAACGGAGAACCAAAGCAAATAACCTCTGATCCCATCGAAAGGGCTCCTTAGTCAACTCACTTCCAGGCAGAGGGGAATTGAGGGGTAAATGGAGCTGAAAATGAATTTAAATCTGTGAATATACTGCCTTAAAAAAAAAAAAAAACAAAACACAGATTACATAGTGATGGCAATTCACTCCATACAAACATATTTATAACCTCTCCACAGATACTTATAATTTGATTCGGGTCCAGTACTTTAATCAACACTTCAAATATTTCAAGGCAAAGTAATGCACGAAGTTGAGAGTTACAGTCTGAGTGGGAACAACCACTTTTTAAACCTGATCTAAACTTCAGAATGAACAGAATATTTTCTTTAGAATTTCAGCAGTAAGAACTGCTTCACTGCAGCGTTCTTTTGTTCAGTATTCTGCAGAACAGGCCCATTCTAGGCTCAGTCTTTTCCTTGATTCTCCAAGATAAAAAGCACATCTGAATGAAAAGGTAATGTTAAACTTAGACTCCTGCAGAAGAAATATAACTTAGGTGTAGTTGCTCAAAAAAAAAAAATCTAGCTGCCAGGATCTCCTACTCAGAAGAACTCAGCACCAACAAGCAAACTAATGCAGTAGTTATATTAAGGAATCAAAAGGCAGAGGTTTTACATAACTTGCATATATCCCACAACTGAACTCATGCCTGTCCTTTAGATAAAAGCATAGATTAAAATCAACTCTGAAATGCAAAATGAAGTCTCACTTATAGATAATAGGTAACAGTAGAGAAGGCTATCCATATAAGGAAGAATTGCTTGCCATGTGCCATTGTGTTGCCTTTGTCTGGAAAGAACTACACAGAAGTTTTAGTTCAAAATACTGAAGATACCATCCAGGGACATATAATATATGGGAGCATTTCTTTTCACTTCAATTCCCAGAAGAGACTGTAAAGAGATTCAAGTTTCAGACTTCAAGCATGCTGTACTAAAGATACAGCAACTGAAAGGATATTTATTAACCACTAACAGCCAACAGCCAAAGAGACTAAGAGAACATTTAAAATTCCCAGGGTGAGTGCCTGGTTTATAACTAGTTAACTGAAACAAATTAAAAAAAAAAAAAAAAAAAAATAAAATGAAATTCAATGCTTTAGCTTCTGTGGGACAGCATAAGGCATTTGGAAAACTCTGCCCTCTCTTTTCGCATCCAGATACCTCACACAGACTAGTGGGAGAAAGAAAGTTTATCAAAACATTCAACTACAGAACCCCTCAATAAATAGACTAAACTTATGGCAAGTAAATATTGTTTCAGAATATTTGATAGATCCCTGGCTGATGATACCACTGTCAGTGGTATCCTTTCACCTGGAGCACTTTAGCCATGACTCATGTTAAGGGATAGAATAAAAGCATTAAGCCCAGAAGCTGAAGCAGACTCAATGCTTCCTCAAACATTTTCTTTCTCATGCAGCATTCAAAAAATTCCAATTCTCAATCTCAACTCAATGTTAGCAAAGGAAACTACTAGCCTGTTCCAAAACTTGATGCAAGTCCACAAAAGCAGTAATGAAGTTGGCCTTCACTTTTACTTCATAGTAGTTAGCTAAGGAGTTTACAACTAGCTGTTGAAAACATTTTCATAGAATGGTTTGGGTTGAAAAGGACTTAAAGACGTTTAGTTCCAGCTCTCTGCCATTAGCAGGGACACCTTTCACTAGACCGAACTGCTCAGAGCCCAATCTAACCTGGCCTTGAACACTGCCAGAGATGGGGCAACCACAGCTTCTCTGGGTTCCAGTGCCTCACTACCCTCACAGTAAAGAGCTAATCTCAACCTACCCTCTGTGAGTTTAAAGCCATTTTCCCTTGTCCTATCCCTACATGCTCTTGTAAAAAGCCTCTCTCCAGTTTTCTTGTCAGCCCCTTTAGGTACTAGCAGGCTCCTCTAGGGTCTCCCCAGAACCTTTTCTTCCGAACAACCCCAGGTCTTTCAGCCTGTCTTCATAGGAGCAGTGCTCCAGCCCTCAATGTCTCAAAAACAAGCCAACAACTTGAAAGCATTAAAACTAATTTCCAAACTGGAAACCTCAGCTATTTCTATTTAAACAACTGCAAACATATTGGGAAAAATGTGTCTTCGTGTTTGAAAAAGGAACGATTGATACAGTCTCAAAGCCACAACAAACATGACAAACCCACTCTCATAACATGTGGGGAAGAATCAGAACATTTTTGATTTATTATTGATTCACATGCATGTATTTCCCCTTTTCACACAAAAATTCCAACAATACCTGCCTAGCAAAGGGAATTCAGTTAAAATAATAGTCACTTAGTAAACAGCCTAGAAACCTGGCTGTAAGAGGACTCAACTGCAAGCCCCACACCATCCTCACTTGGGGCTATTATTAAGGAATACCATTCACCAAGCTTTCCTATTGAGATCTGACCAAACAGAGGTTGCTCTGAAGAGTACATTGCATCAGCAAAACATGCCTATGTAACAGCACTGTTTTTCTTCAGGCAGTATGTATGCGTATTTTTAAATACATTTATATATAAAGCATGAAATTGGACCCTGCACTAACATCATGCCAAGTTCAATTCATCTCAATCTACAAAACCTTTCTCTGACTCAGCTTGTTATATTGAGGGAACCCAGAAACCAAACAGCACTCAGGAGCAGGCCACTGTGTTATGTACTATCAGAAACATTTTCAAACTGTAAAATGACATGCAAAGCCATCAGAGTCCACTCAAATGTCCTCACTTTCCTTCCTGCAGTTTAATTCCAGTTAAATTTAACATCCACGTTACTGGAGAAGTTACAGATCCAAACCAGGTCTCATTATCCACAGACACTAGTAACCTGGTATTCTCACCTCCAGTTACTTTTTAACTGGTATTGTATTACCATGACAACTGCATACCTAGCAGAAAATAAGATTAGCCTAGAAGGGTACATCTTGCATTTAATTTCTCTTTCCCCAAGCATATTTCAATATGAAGGCATGCACATCCTGGTCATTGAGAAAAAGACAGATTGAACAATTTAAAGGAAGGTTATTTACCAGCAATGGTCTTCAACATGTTATCTATATATAATCACACGTAAGTGTCCTCCAAGGTTAGCACTAAAAAAAAGTTATTTTGTCTCAGCACTAGGTTGTAGGAGCATACACAAACCCTACCACTCCCAAATGCCGTAATACTACAGTAAGGCAGCAGGGTGTGCCTTACGCCTCTCTTCCCTGCCTTTAAATCCACTAAAATGAACCAAGAGGGATTGGAGGACAACCTTTTACTGAAGAGATCTTAAGGAACCCTATTACTGGTGAGCAGGCCTTTTGCTTATTCTGAGTGCATGCTACTACATACATTTATGCAATCATAAACAGCAGCACAGCTTGAAATCCACAAAAGCCAGAGAACCTTATAGACCCTAGGCTGAATCAAAGCTAGGCAAGTGTTAGAGAACTTTGCAGTGGCAGGGTAGTTGGTGAAAGAGAAGAGCTATTCTGGCAATGAGTGCACACATAGGCGTACACATTACAATGAGTAGCACTAGCACTGCTTAAGGTTTAGTACCCAGGTAACCAGAAGCAGCTCTATCTTAGGAAATGTCATAAAAGGTTGTTACACACTTAGGCACTAAAAAATATCCATACAGTCAACTTCTCCAAGTTGACTTTCTTTTTCTAAAGTAGTAAAAAGAAAAAAAAAAATATATGCGCAAGTAACCTTATTTGTAGGCTTTTCTGACACACATAAAAAGACATCTAACATTCCAAGCCAATGCAGCATTTCATCCTGAAGGACTAAGGACAGCAACAAGATTCAAGCCCAGCTGAGAAAACAAACCCTTGAGAGACTGACTAACTCTACGTACAGTTAACAGCGTTTTATTTTCCTATCTTTTCCATCCAATTGTATGCAGTTGTAACACAGAAAACCACATTTTTTTCTTCCATAGGAAATAACTTCAGATCACAGAGGCATGCTAGGTCATCTGACACACCATATTAATGATACGCTATACTTGGCCATTCTGATATTAGAATTAACCATGAGCAAGTGCACACTGATCTGATAGTTACACAGAATTCATGTCATGAGCTCTAAAGCCCAGCGCCAAATGCTGCGATCATAGCAACTGATGCTTACAGGAATAACATGGATAAGGAAGGACAAGAACATACAGCTCTCCAATGACAGCTGCTACATATTTCTTGCAGAATTTGTTTAGAAATCAAGATTTTTATCTAGAGGAACTACGATAAAAAATATGGAGCATTTACAGTTCCTGGTTACTCCTGAAAGTAAGCAGGACCTTGCCACTTGTCACAGTTATCACAGCAGGGATACAAGATGACCAACCCTGGGAAGAACGAATGTGACAACATGAAACAGTTTGGGAAGAGGCGTCAAGAAAATCCCTGATTCCTCCTGTAAAAGCCTCTTATGACTGGAAGATCAGAAGAGTGGCAACACAGAGATGCCAAACAGAATTGCCCATGCTTCTTATTTCCACGACCGTTCATCAGAATGTATCAATAGCTCAATAACTCAGTCTTGCAAACAGAAGTTTAATGCTTCCTTTTAAAACACAGGGTATGTAGAAGGAACATAAAGCAACATAGCTCAGCAGCTGCAAAAATGAAGTATGACATTTTATTTCATAACAAAGAGGAATAAGAGAAATCCCCTAAAGCAATTAAACACTTGTTAAAGGAAAGATCAGGGAAAGGCTAAGACTAAATTCGAGGGATCAGACCACAAGTGAAAGCCACTCTGAGAGGAATTCCTAGAATGAGACCAATAATTAATGATGGTATTCCAAGAGAATGAGCTCATCTCTTCCTCAAGTTATGACTGAGACAAGGGAATCCAGGGAAGAATCTGGCCTACATACCACATTGAATGTAGAACTGGCACTCTTCAGTGTACTGGCACTGGTGCATTTGAACTCAGTGCCAGACGGGACAGTACTGAAAATCCTACTAACTTGCACTAGTAGAGATGATAATTCCATAGACTGTATCATTTCCATCTTCAGTCTTGAGGAACTACATCCACGAGAGACAAAGTAGCGCTGAATGTGTAAGGCTCTTTATCTGCAAAACCCATATTAAATTCCACAAAGGAAAGCTTGACTGCTTCACTCTAGGACAAACGACAGTGTTCACACAGTGATAAAGCTGATTTCATTGGTAAGAATACAAATGTTCATCTGAATGACAAAGCTTTGAGAAAACGTGTCTCCAGGTTCCACACTAGCTTCACGTGGAACAAAACCAATGTTCTGTTGGTTCTCTTGCACATAAGTTTTAAAGAACTAAAAATATACTGCCTTAGTCCATACGAACTTTTACATAGAAAGTAAAAACTTGTCATAGCCAGTGGGATATGATCACTTCCAACACTGACTCTGAAAAGCCTCTCCAAAGTCAAACCCAAAGAACAGAAGAGACATTTCAAAGTGACTGAAAAGCTTTGTTATTAAGCAGAGAAGCAATAGACTTCTTTATCTCCAGGGTGGTGTTACTGTATTAATTCTGCTTTATTTCTGCATGTCCAACTTGAGAAATAACTGTAAAGGACACTCGAGCTACACCAAATAAAATTCTGATCAATACGACACATGTTGACAAAAGCAGATGATCATCCCTGAAAGACAGAAGCACTTTTGGATTCTTTGTTCCCTTGATCTTTGGTACTGTTAAGGACATTCGTACCAGTACAGCTATGGCAAGAGAGAAAAAAAAGATAAAACCACATCCATTGCTGGGTATGAAATACATACTTTGTAAATACATATGGAAGAGCACTCAAAGAAACTTGCATTTTGTCTTGCAGGAAGGAAGAGCAGTGGTCATTTTCAGCTCCTCCAGAAGACAATGCCTTTAAGTTTGCTCATTTAAGAAGAAGTCATTAGTTCACTATCATTAATAAGAGTATCTGCGTATCTAGAACGTAGTTTAACAATCATCAAACCATGCAGGTGTCAGCTGGCACAACATCACAATCATGATACTGAAACTCCAGGTATAGCACACACTTGTCAGTCAGCACCACTCATGAGCCAAGCCTAAGTTTAGTAGGTTAAAGCAGTGTCCTGGGTTCAGCAGCAGCAGTCATCTTTCTCCTTCTTAAGTAGCTGGTGCAGTGCTGTGTTTTTGACTTTCGGCCTGGGAACAGCGCTGAAAACACCGATGTTTTTAGTTGCTGCTCAGTAATGTTTACTCTGACCAAGGACCTTCTGAGTCTCATGCTCTGCCAGGGAGGAGGGGAAGCCAGCAGGAAGCAGAGACAGGACACCTGACCCAAACTAACCAAAGAGGTATTCCATACCACAGCACATCATGCCCACCATATAAACTGGGGGCAGTTACTCGGAAGGGGGAGATCTCTGCTCGGGTCAGGCTGGGTATCAGTCAGCGGGTGGTGAGTGGTTGTATTGTCTTCCCTTGTTATTTCCCTTCTCATTATTATTATTATTATTATTGGTGGTAGCAGCAGTGGTTTGTGTTATACCTTAGTTACTGGACTGTTCTTATCTCAACCCGTGGGAGTCACATTCCTTCGATTCTCCTCCCCATCCCTCTGGGAGCAGGGGGAGGAAGGGGTGGGGGGGGAGTGAGTAGCAGCTGCACGGTTCTGAGTTATCGGCTGGGCTTAAACCATGAAAAACAGCCTTCAGAAACCCCATTTT
Source organism: Psittacus erithacus (assembly GCA_009867235.2). Classification (NCBI taxonomy): domain Eukaryota; kingdom Metazoa; phylum Chordata; class Aves; order Psittaciformes; family Psittacidae; genus Psittacus; species Psittacus erithacus. Next base: position 35,920 of record WYDI02039490.1, read on the forward strand.
CTCAGCATAAGTTGCAACAATTTAAAGATGTGAATGTGTGACCAGATGGCTGCCTAACCATAAGAAAATGTCTTCTTGGGAAGACAAAGGTGAGAAAGTTGTACCCACATTTGAAGGCAAAGGAACACAAAAAAACTTGCTGACTGTAAAATATAATGACTCTAGCTGTAAGCAAAGAGTTCATGACAGCCAATAGAGCTTTCTTACCTAAACCATTTCAGATAAATGAACAAGATGAAAGGAAATGTAATGCAGAATCATTGAACTGTGTACATTAGAAGAGACACATGAAGGTTATGCAGTCCACAGTCTTCTGATTGCTCAGGGTCTTGTCCAACTCAGTTTTGAGCTTCTTTAATAATGGAGATCTCACAGTCACTGGAAAACCTATACCAGTGTTCAATCACCCACACAGTTAAATTTTTTTTTTTATATCTTATGGTACAATTTGCAGCCATTTCATCTCAGGCCTGTGTACCTCCATGTAAAGCTGGGCTCCCTCCTACACTAAGTTGCTGCAGATGGTGGTAAGACACTCTCCCCACCCCATCCCTCAGGCTTTTCTTCTAAAGGCTAAACAAACCCAGTTCTCAGCCTCTACCCAGATGTCATTTGCTTCATCCCTCTGAGCATCTTGGTGTCTCTCACTCCAGCATGCCAATGTCACCTGACAGCAGACAAATTGCTTCCCCTCAAGAAAGGACTTACACAGCTATGTGATTACCCAATTAGCTCTCAATAAAACCAAACCAGTATTCTACTGCTAAGAGCACTAAATGCTGTAGAAGGCTCTAAAAGTGTCACACTATCCCTCTGTTTAACTAACAGTGGCTCATTGACAATCACTGTAAATATGAGGCTGCTATTCTACTCAGTATTTTGGATCATAGCCAATATTCACTGGATTAAGCTGAAAATAGCTTAGTGGGTAAAAACATATGATGAAAGTGAAGTCTTATACAGACATCCTACTTGGTATCATGGATACAGGCATTCCCTTTCAGTTACTGGCTACGGCTATTTGTTAGTAGCCCATATAGAATTACGTTGCCATTCAACTTTCTTCCTCTAAGTCAGACAGTAGAAAAGCATCCAAATAACAGTTTCGTACAAGTAACTTCTGTAAATGATGTAATAATGTGATATAAGAGAGTATTAGGAAAAATTTGAGTAAGTAATATATGACTGTATTGTCAAACGCATTGTACCACATGAAAAAGTCTGAATCCTCCCCTTTAGCTTTAGGACAGACTTTTGGATATTAACCTTTTTCCTGAAAAGGGAATGATCTTGGGGATTTATTGGTGTTTGGGTTTTTTGACTACTGCATGGAATGGGTACTGAGCTGGCCAGACCAACCCTACCCCTAGTGACCTCTTTCACCTTTATAAGGAAAGAATTCAACACAGTCAGTAAGTTAAAATAGTTCAGTGTCTCAACATTTTCTACAGCTCCAAGCCTGCCAGATGTCTGAGCAGGTACTCACTCCAGTATATTAAGATCTACTGTTTGAAACTGCTCTACAGACTTAATTTGATAAATACTTCTTCAGCTTTTGTCTTGGATAAGGACACAACCAATTTTATTATAATCACTTTAAGAGCCCAATGTGAAACAACCATATATTTTATACACTCCCTAGTGACCACATCCTTTGGGAAAGCACTACATTAATTTGGGTCTGCACATAAACAGCTTATATCTAGACCAGCTAAAGACATACAAGCTTTACAGAAATCCATTTCTTCTGTTTAAGTTGAAAAGCATGAACTCTCTGCATAGAAATAGCAAAGTAAGCCTACTAAGTGGACCAACAGTTGTACTACATGCTTCTGTAATATGTGATAAGGAAAAAGAGCTATCCAGATTTTTGTAGTATTTCATAAAATTACCTCAAGTAAAAAGGAAAAATATGCCAGTTTAGGCTATTAATGAGAATACTCTTCATGAGTCATTTATGCTCCTACTGTAAACAGTATTCTAACACAAGGTTTAGTACACATCACTGTAAACAGAGGTCACATCTTACCTCTTCCTGTATCCCACTAGTAGTAGTTAATTTACTTCCATCAGTAACTGTTATAATTATTGCTGGCTCCAGAAAAAAGGGGTTTCGTCCCTGAAGAAAAAAATAAAAAAATAAAAAAATTTTCATTTAAAATGTTATAACAAATTCAAAAGCTTCTGTTCAGTCCTTAAACAGCCACTGATACCCACAAACAAAACAACAAGGCCTAAGGTATTTATTCTCATGTACTACACAGTACAGTGCTATGGGTTTCTGAGTGTTTTTGCAGCTAGGCCTTGTAAAGCTAGACACTTTCCATCTCTGTATTCAATAAATACATACAAAAGCATGGCAGAAAATAGTTAACTTCAAGAACAATGTGTACTGCAGTATTCTGACAAACCAGCAGCTGTTTAGAGGAACAACTGTCTCTTTAAACCAGAAATATTGCCAATTCCTCCTATTCCAGGGTTGATTTTGTGTGATGTAACTACTACATGAACAACTAAAGCATTTGCGCAACACCTTGTGATCATGATCCCCAGGTTAATAACTAATACTAATACTCTATGTATTAAGGAAGACTCTGACATGAATAGTACTAGTTATGTTTTGATCAAAGTGGTTAAACCATGCACACTTCAGAAATAATTATCTGAAAAATAGATAAGCTTTCTATAGACATTTCTGTCATTTAAGACAGAAACATATAAAAGTAAGGCATTCTGTGATGCCACCAAGACATTCAAATAGTCTAGCTGTAACAAAAAAAAAAACACACAACAATAAAAAACACCTTTGCTTCCTACTGGCATTTCTTTTCCTACTGTCAGTATAGCAGAAACTTCTGTCTCTCCTGAAAAAATAGATCCCAAAGTAATTTATGTACATGAATTACTCGAAGCCAGGTAGCACACTCCAATCTAGCCAGGGTTAAGGATGAACTGGGTAAAAGCCACCACAAGCTTTAGTTTAGCAGGTTCTACTCTCCCATTGCCAAGCTTAAGGCCTTTATTTTCTTCTTCAGAAAACAATAAATTAAAACACAACTAGACCCACAGCCTAGTCCTGCTTATAAAGACAAACAATCATATGAATGCTTACAATTTACCCTAAAAATATGGGGAGAGAACTAATAGGTTTTAAGAAAAAGACATTTTAAATAGGTTTGGTTTTCTTTCAGAACCCTTTTAATATCAGGGATCATCTACCGATTATGTGCTTAGAACAGAAATATCACCTCATGATTTCTAACATATTTGGTAAGGCGTGTCCCATTTGAGGTGGCAACACCACATTTATGATGATCAATTCACTATATCCAACAGAAAAATTAAAACTTCATCTGCTTAGTATCTTCTCAACCCTTAGTGAAAATCCTAAAGTTTTTTTTTAAAACAGCATACCGTTAATACAGACAAAAAATATGCAAAAATAAAAATCAAACAAGAAAGATCAATCTCTCCCTCGAAAGCTCAGCTAGTTCATAATCCATTTTAAACAATTACTCAAAAGAATTTAAGGGCCCTTAAAATACACTCAATTTTAATTAAAAATAATTTCTTAAGAATAGTTCACCTTATTTAATTCTGAAGAACAGTTATGGTACATTAGTCTGCTATCTAACAGCTCACCACAACTGCAAAACATCAGCTGGAAGCTAATTATGTTGCACTGAAATAATACTGAAAGCTGAGTTTCTAACTAGAGGAAAAGGATAATTTTTCTCATGAATACTGAACATAAAAATACTTTAATCCTATTGCTAACAAATTACTGTAAAATTGACAACTGATAAAAATAATAAGATTTTAGATTTAAAGTATCATATGCAATACCCTGGTCCAATTTGAAATTTAACTATTAGAAATTTAGTCGCCAATAGCCCCTATTACCCAGATATCACCATTATCTTAAATGCTTTTGTGTACTTTCTCAATTTTACCCATCCAAAATTTAAGCCTTAATTTTTAACACTTTGGGCTCAGAATGATTATGAAATTATAATGAAGGAAACAAGAAATTCCAAGCTTCAGCTCCCTCTCACCCTCCTCCTTAAAAAAATAAGTCTGAAGGAGAAATTACTTCATCATCAGTCTTTTATAATTTCACAAGCATTTTACCTGTACAGTGGATAATCACCAACATACTAATTCAAGCATCAACTCACATAGTAACATATTTACAAAAGCAAGAACCTCATTCTACCAGAGCAATACTCATTTGTAGCCAGAGCAACAAGTGATTTGAGAATCTCTGACCCAAAGACAAAGTAACCCACATTTCCATAGGTACCACCTACAGGATAACTGTGGAAACAGTAGCAGTGCCCTGCTGCAAAGTTGCCCCTTGAAGTCTCTTCTTCACTAACTTGATGCAAAAATGCAGTACTGCAAGTTCCTTGACTCATCAATACAGTCTAAATATTATTCTCTCTAGAGAGAATTTATGAAATCAAGTCAAAGTACGCTATTTACCATTGAATTTTTTAAAGACAAGTGAACAGAGCTGAATTCATTTAGCTGCACTTAGCTTCACAGCCTCGTGCAATTTAGAAACATGAATGAATGTATCTACATTCTACCTAAAGGAGCAGAAACATAATTAGCATACATCAAGGAAGAATTTTACAAAAAATTCCTATTATAGAGGTTTACCATTTTTGACTAAGAATCTCCATGACATTAATTATCTAGGAACACTATTAATTCTTTTGACCCCACTCCTCATCATAGCCGTATGAAGGCATACAAAAATAATAGTATTAAGTCAGGTATTCAAAAAAAAACCCAAAACCTACCCAACCTGCTTATTTATACAAGCTCTCAAAACTCAAATGTTTTGGTAAATTTGGCAAAATGAAATTCCAGAAGACCTATACTTACCAACTTTTTGAACTAAGCAGCAGCAGCTTTCTCAATTACTGGTCTAGAACTTTATTTCAATCTAATTCTACGATAATAGAATTATTTCCTATTGCTCTTCCTCTAGAAATATACTATTAAAACATTTTGAAATTACATGTCTTGGAAAAACTTCTTCAAAATATGTAGCAACATGGACTGTGAATGCATAGGAAATCAATTTGGCACGGCTCAATTATTTTAGTTACATAGTAGAACAGTGGGTGACAGATCACACATTACCAGATCTTTGGCAGCTTACAGGTATTCTAAAATGCACTGGAAATCAGCTCAGCATACCAAGGTGTAAATAATATGCCTGTTTACAACTTACTCTGACAACTACCTAATCATCATGAGCTTTTTTTCATTTCAAAAACAAAAATAATCCAGCAGCTAATGTAAGCATCATTTTACATTCCCACACAGGGTAGTATAAGAGTCAAAGTGTGAAACCCTGAGTTCTTAAAGTAAGTAGAGTAAAGATCAGGTTAGCCTCAGTACCCATACCTTGGGAAACATTAAGGGCATTGCTCACAGTTTAAGCTAGCATTACATATTCTTTATATACAACATGTTCAAAAACATCCTATATATATTCTATATTATATATACATTCTAACAAGCATACAAGGATAGACACTTCTGTTCTTGCAATACCTGTTTCCAGACAGATTATAACCACTAATAGTGGATAAACATTTTAAAGTCTAGAAACTCAACCACTACATTTAAACTGTGGCAATTTGAGTCCTAATTTACTTAGGCTACAGTAAATTTAAAAGTATTGTCAAATTTTACTTTAAACCCTTATTTTTAAATAGATTTGCATCTAAACAAGAATTTTGGAACAAATAATATTATTTCTTTTTTTAGCTGAAAATTCAGTGGCAACTACCTGCCACAGGGACTTCAGCTAATTGCCTCACGTAGGCAAACTGGTTCGCTTAGTATCCTTTTCAGTCTAAATAGCTTGTATAGTAATCTGACTGCAAATTCCTTTCAATAACGCACTTTTCACTCTGAAGGTTACTAGCAGAAGGATGAAGCACCTGAGGTTTTAACGGTTAATCATCCCGTTCAACCACCAAGTATTGTAAAGTTGTATAAACGGGTTTTTTCATTCACCTACAACCTGCATTTTCAAGGACTGATAGGTACAAAGACCACACACCTCTTTTAGAAAGTTATTTAAAAACCAGCATCAATACCAGGGCAATCCTGCTTGTTCCTTTTTAGCCTAGCAAGCTTGTAAGAGACTCAAAGCCTTAAAGCTAACTTATGATACACAACATGCATTCTTTTGAACAACTTGACAGCTTCACAACTCTTTGTTCCAAATCCCAAAGTAACTCGGTTACATTGGTTGCCATTTCTCCAGTCTCCAGCTTAAGCAGTTCTATGCTCAAATGATACAAAGCAAATTCAGAGCACCAATGAGCTCCACACCACTCACCAGGGGTCACAGAGGCACAGCCAGCTTGAGTGATGCTTTCGGAGGCGATGCTTGATCTGATTGCATCAAAAATGCATCAAATTATCAAGACACATTATTATCTGGTTAAAAGTCTCAAAACTAAGAATTCACTTTTGTAGGCAAGTGAGCTTAGCAACGAGTTTCAGCATGACTGACACATTCATAGATTACTACTTTCTTCTTCAAAGTGCGCAGGTAACACAACTCAAGAGCCATTGTGACCTTTAGATGCGCAAGTATACAACATTATGCATGCAGTAAGAGAAAACTGATTTAAGACTATTGTTATCTCAATGCACATATTTTAATTCCAGAGTCAGGGGTGTTGAAAAACTTATGAAATAGCTGAGGTAGAAACATGACCAAAAAAACGCTAAGTCAGAGACTAAAAATGACATGTTCAACAAGCAACTACTATAAAAAGAAGTATTTAGTAGCACAAAAGCTTCATGCCCAAGAAAGGCTAAAAGTTGAAAATAAATGCAAACTGACATAAAGTGCATATTTTTAACAGAACACACTATTAATCACTGGGAAAAAAAAACAATTTTTCAGATCACAATCAAATGTCTGAAAGTTACGCTTTCACACTGCAGTAAATCACAAAATTTAACAGAAATTGTATTGCTCATCCACCATTCATTATATATCTCAGCAGAGCCTTTTTATTTTCAGAAGTATCAGGCCTAACTGCTGGTAAATTTAGTCATCTGACTAGGAAAACAGAAGTACACTACCAGTTTTTTAGATTCAACCAAGGTTTTTTTTTTTAGAATTCAAAAGGTCAAGATTCTCATAAATGCTCACGAGAATCTGTGAGCAACCACTGTTCAAAAACAATAGTTTAAAATGAAGTCTAGAAGTCAGAATGATGGAATAATTAACAACTTTAAAGCTTAAAAAATACTCAACAAAACAAAGCAAAACAACAAAAATTCTGTAACAGCTTAAAAATACCAAAACACTTGGCTTGAATTTCAACAAACTAAAACAGACGGTAGAAATCTAACATAGTTTTCAATTTTTGTACCTTGGGAACTTAAGTTACCCTTTAGCAAAATCATGAAATGTCTAAAACATTAATTTAACATTTATTAGAGACTTTCTTCTTCACTGCTCAAGGCAGAAATTATCAGTCAAGTACACAGAGGTTTTTAAACAGCTGCTCTATCCTCTTAAAGTCAGCTACATAGGAACTGTAGCATCTAGTGCAACTTCTTACTTGTCCCAACTCACTTATCAGTCACTTTGACTATCTTCTATTATCCCTGCAGAACCAATCAATATAGTTGTGAAGCACCAACTGTATTTTATGCATTCACACAATTGTTTCCCAAGCCACAAACACAGGCACCACAGTAATATTTTAGTGAATTCATAATTGGCAACGTAAAAAAACTACTTCACCTTTAAGATTTTTTTGAATATACACAGACGTGCACCATAGTCATGCAGATGTATGTACACACTACAGTACTCAGGAATAAGCATGCTTTCTACTTCAGTAGATTAGTATATTTCCTACTAGTTGTTAAGCAGCAAAATGGCTTTAAATGGAAGCTTTCCCAGATGAAGCTATACTGCATATCACCTAATTAATATTTAGCACACACTAAGAAACCAATCTACCAAAAGGCAAGGAAGAATATGATGGAGGAAAACAGAGCAAGGGCAATCAGGCTCTACCAGAACATTTGCTTTGATAAACCTGACTTCTCACAGGATATGCCACAAGCACTCCATGATTCTGTGGCCATACTGAAAAGCACAGCACCTCTGAACTGCATCATAGTGTAATCCAACTAAGCCAACCCCTATGATAAAACCAGCTTTGAGACCATATTTGTTTGTTATGGCTGTTTTAGAATAGGAACCGACACCATGAACAGGAACCACTTCAGTGTAAGAGACACTTTAGCAATTTTAGCATGAGTAAGAGCTGAAGAATATACTGGAATTCTGTACAGGATTAAGACCTCTGACAAGTCAAGCTTCATGCACAAAGAAAGTTGCTAACTCCTTTCTGTTTTCCTGTCTGCAGGACTTGGATACATTCCCTCGATGACACTGATTATTCAATAGGTAATCCAGCTTTGCAGTGGTGGCAATTCTGTCTTTCTAGTAGATGATCAGACATTGGATTAGTGTATGTACTTTAAGATCACTTTCAGAAACCTCAGAAGAAAGTTCAATGAAAGCTACACTAACCACTTCCAGTTTTACACAGTAGAAGTGTTTTGAACTCGGTTATGAAGTTTAAGTCATAAAAGAAATTTTAATATAAACCAGAAATCTCCCTTGATGCCTGATTAATGGCAAGACAAATGCCAGATCTCAGATCAGTCAGAGATTGGAATCTTACAAAACAACCTAATGCAACACTACTCCAGGAATTACACTACTAAGAAGAAAAAATGCAGTGTTTTTCTGAAAGGGCTGCAGGACAGGAGGAGGATTCTTACTACAAGCTCTAGCCCACAAACATCTGCATTATGGACATACATTCTCTGACATAAGACTGAAACTTTTTAGTTCTCCCTGCAGTACCAAAGATGGGAGGATTTATGCTCTACTTCCCTCATGCTAGGCAGCTGGAAATACTACCTCATCCACAAAGACAGGTTTTGGGAAGAACACAGGTGATCATCTGCTAAAGATAATTTGAGGAGGCCCCTTACTACAGCCAGAAGAGGAGAGCTCTATATCTTAAGGGGAAAATGACTGCTACCAGAATTGCAGATGATAGTAGCAGGTTTGAGAAGCTTGAATTATAGTCCTTCATAGTCCCAAGAACCATAAAGATCTAGCTCCTCTGTATATGACACAATATACACACATGAGGTGGATAAAAAGACCAAATCTCTTCAACTGAGGAATGAAGGAAAGAAACAAGTTTGACAAATGCTGAAGTAGTCTTGACTGAGCCCAAGACAGTAACTATGCACTTACAAAAACACCAACTCTCAACACCGCCACTGACTCTCACAAATTAGGACTCACAGAGGTTTTGTTGTACTTTTACCCCCACAAAAAGGTCTTTTACAAACTGATGTTAGACCAAAATTGTGTATCACAAAGTACCTCACCTATGTTAACTTATATTTTTACTTTGTAATTGGAAAACCAGCCAGCAGAGGGGGCACAAGTTAATAAAATCTACACTTTGCATGAGGTGATTGAGTAAAAAGGAGATAAATGTGGGGCATGCTTTCCTTAAACGCTGTCTCAAAATATCCAGGAAACAAGTAAATACTTCTCTAAAACTGTGTATACAAGAAAATCCCTAAACGACTGTACCAGTACAAATAAGAAGCAATCAATTACTGAACCCTAATGTCTTCATCTAACTCTTACATTCAATCCAGCAGTTAGTTCATGGTTTCTGACACCAGGGACAGCATATACTATATACTCTCCCCTTCTTGCTGTCAATTGCCCATCTTTTGGTAGACTCATCCACAAACATTCAACTGTATTACACACACACTCCTTCTTCTTCTGAAGTTAAAAAACAGCATTCTACCTCCAATTACTTAATTTTCTGGAGAAGACCTTAAAAACAGAGTTTTAGGAAAGTCTAGAATTTATCAAGATCTAAACTCATGCTTCCATTAAATCACTATCTTTACCCAAGGAAATCGTAAACACTGTTCAAGCAATTATTTCTCCTGCACTCATTCACACTCTGAAAGTCGGGGTATCAATGCAATGATTTTGTACTAAGGATGGCTACCAAAAAAGACCTTTTCCTCCATGACGTGATGAGATTCCGAATTTTAATTTAGATATGTACAGCTGTCCTTCCCTATAGGCTACAGCAAGGTTGTTATATGCAAAGTAATTTTTCATGGCCTAGACAATTCTTTACCTAACTATGTTACAAATACCTAAGAGTTACTACAATGGACAAGACACGCACTGATCAGCTTTGTATTCAGAATGTCCTGCAGAGGATAAGAAGGTAGTTACCTGGTTTTTGTATCATCCCTTACCGGCACTACAGATTAGCAGCAGATAAAATTTTTTCTGCACATGCAGTTAGGACACTGATTTGGTGGTACAACCAAAGCCGCCTGTATTTCAGGCACTGGAACAAGTAAGTTACAGGTTCAAACAAAAAAGAAACTTAGCAAAAGCTTTTCAAAGCAGAAGTCAAGCAAAACAGCAGACTTTTCCTAAAGCCAAGCCACAAATCAAACTCCCTGGCACACCAGTTACAGAACAAAAGAATAAAGGGAGCAACCTATGGCTGAAAAATTGCACCATATCTATAACACAGACTATGTAAATTCCATTCATGAAAAGGAAATTTAAAGTATACAGGAAAATAAATGGGATAAAAAAGTAATTTGCTCGTCTGTATTTTGCTCCTAAACAGTTTTTTAAAATTTAAAAAAGGAAACATTTATAGCTTCAATTAACTATTGAAGCTCTAAACATGTCATCTTATATTCATCCTACCCAGTCTGAAAGCCTTACAAAGAATCCAAGATCCAGTTAGATACCACTTTCACAATTAAAAATACTAGAGAGACAGAACAACTACCTGAATTGCACAAGACACCAAACTTTGTCCAAAAAGGAAAAGTCACAGAAATATACTTAAGCACATTAGATGCTTGCTGATATGGAACACAGACTTGCAAGCCTGAGCTTGCAAGTTTGTTTTCTATAGGCAATGATTTCATTGCACATCCATCTTAAAATGCGCAACAAAAAAATTGTCTGTGCTTAGTATTATTTTTATAGATGCTTATAACCACACATTCTGGGTTTCCAAGTCTGGCACTGAATGTATTACTTAACCGCTTAAAGACTATTTAATTGTACAACTTTAGTCATTTTGGAATTCTAGTCAGAAAGTTTGTGCTTAAAACCAAAAACAAACCAAAAGCAAGAAGAAAAAAAAAAAAAACAACACCAAAAAAACCACCCCCAAAAAACCAAACCAAAACAACAAAAAAGCAACCCAAAGCAGCCTGGAAATGAGTCTCAATGCAAGAAATCATTATTTTTGAGTGCAAAACCTCCGTATCAAATAGTGCACATGCGAAAACAGAAGGGATGTGTGTCAAGAAAGCATTTGTAGACTATATTCATAATGAACAATAAAGGAATGATGCATACATAGTAGGATTTACTAACACAAACTTAAAACATCAAGATACACTGACGTCTTCATGTGCTTGACTCACAGAGTTCCCAACATTACTAAGTCACAGTTTCAAAAATGCCAGTTTAGTATAAAGGTTTGTCCCGTTTCATCTAGGAGCAAATTTAATTGAGTTCTAAAAACGTATTATATAAGTGATAACTTCTTGATTAACTTCTAAGTGCTCCAGTTTAGATGAGGTCCTTGGTAAGTTTCAAAAACAATTCAGTCCTTGATTCTTTCACAGTGCTGACATCCTTATAAAGAAAAAAAACAAACAAAATACATACATAGAATGGACTTCATATATAGCAAATTCCAGCAAGAGAAGAAAACATTTGAAAGGTAGTAGTGATGTGACAGATACATGACAATCCCAAAAAGAGAAGAACTTTAACTTGTCCTTACATTAATTAAAATACATAAACAGCAAAGCAACCATGATCACAGCTTTCACCTTATTTTTAAGTTAATAGAAATTGTCACTTAAAAAAAGATGCATCTTATCAGTTAGTTACAAATTATTAAATGAATCACTACTGGAATCATCTGAAATTAGATAAATCAACCAAGAAATCCTGGTGGTTTCCAAAGTTATTTGACTGAATATAGCAAAAGCAACCTCCTAAAAATATGTTAGATTTAAGCTTTTATAAGCTTAAAAGAAAAAAAAAGCTAAAATATCTATCTATACCAAACAGGACTTTAAAGTCAGCCCCAAAGAATCTGGGTTTAAAGATGATTTTGGTCATATTTCCTAAAAATATTTCTGAATGTTTTATTCCAAAAATAACTGACCTTGTCAAACCTTGGATCAAGTCCCTAATTACTGCAGCCTTTCTGCTTCACAGCAATGACTTTACATAGCTGGTCCTGGCTCAGTCAGTGCAATTCACATTGCAAAGCCAGGCCTCTGTTCTCCCTACAACTAGAAGGGTAATGAATGTCACAGTTGCCAGCAAGCTCATTTGGGAGAACACAAAAAACAAACAAACAAATAAAACAATGAGGGGGAGCCAAAAAGCGAGTTGTATACAAAATTCTCCCCACCTTTTTAGGGGTTATCAACCCAGAGTACTGACAAGCTGACTGAAAGTAGCTTATTGACTCATGAACATAGGGCAATTCTGAATAATGTCCCAAGACTTCCCTACAACTCCCTTCCAGAGTCTACTACCACTACATCAGGAGCAACTTGGCTGTTTTAAAAACAGATTCTGAACCATCACAGTTCACAGTCCAGCTTATTAAGGATCTGAATTGATCCCTGACTCATTTCACTACGTGAAGTCATACAACTCGAAGCAAGCTTGGCACAATGATCACAGAAGGCCCTAAATTCAGGATCAGAGTAGGCAGTTGGCTGAATGTGTCTCACATATAGATGCATACAGTCAAGTCAGCATCCTGGGATTCAGAGCTAAGGGTGCGTAATGGTGGAAAAAAACAGTGGCCACTTTCCTCTCATTCTGTATGCTGAGCATAAAAAAAAGAAAATTCACTGCCCTAAACTGATTTCAATGATAAATATTCTGGATTTGTTCAATGTAGCTTTTTGGCACAAGGAGATGTTGACAAAATGCAGAATGCATTTAGGTAATTTATCCTCAAATATTATTGTTAGACAAAATCAGATTAACATCCTGCTCTCCACAAGCAGTAGCCGTTAAACGTAGAAAAAGAAACAAACCACTATAAATTAAGGAAATGGGAGTGGCTACACTGAGCAGTCACCAAATGCGATTATACAGGTAAAAGTTTCCTGGCAAAGTCAACAAGACAGTAAGCATTATCTTCAATGCGTATGCCCCTAAATCACTGTCATTTACACAGCAGTTCCTGCTAGGTCAGTCTTCTAAAAGACCTCCAATGTTAGAACCATGGAACTATGCTAGACATAATCAGCACTTACTTACCCACTACTTTGGTATCTACCACTACAGTGCTGCAAGACCCACACTTACCACCCGTATTAGAATAACTAGAGTAGGACATGATTTCATCTCATACAACCAGAATTCTTACCTACTCAGTGCCCCAGCCTGAGTCATTCAAGGTTCCTGACTAAGGCTGGTGTCATAACTTGCACCCATCAACTTATTTAACTGTCTATTTTAATTCAGCTGTAGGCATTAACCTAGTTTCCCCACCAGAAAAATTTAGGCTTAAATCTATAGTGGACTGTAGATTTATGTGAGGTAGGGCAAATCAATTAACTGAGGCTGAGACTATCTCTAGAACGAAAAAAACCAGGTGCTTAGATAACAGATACTTGATTTCTCCTTAATGTAAGACTGAAATTGTGTACACAATATATTTTTGAAAAATCTAGTCCATCGGGGCCAACTGTATGGTACCAAAGCGATTATTTTTCTTTTTTTTTTTTTTAAAAAAAAATAAAATATACAGGCAATAAGAAATAACCTGAAATCATCTTTGTTGTCAATATTCAGAATTGTAATAGTAAAAATATGCTGGTACATAGAAAATACTTCACGAATGTGTGATATCCTTTGTAAGCATTGCAGGATCACCAAAAATCTCTTACGGCTCGCAGGCTACTCCACTTTAAAAAATCAAGGATCTTTTAATACATATGAAAGATTTACCCTAAATACACACATAACCATTAACTCCTATCTGCAGTACCAGTTTTTCTTTGAATGAGTAAGACTGGCCTACACTTCTGACAATTAAAATCAGCACCGTAACCACACAATGCAAACTGGATGTTTGATAAGAGTTCTGTATTAGCTAGATATTAGCACTCACAAATTAGATTTAATTCCAAACTGTTGCATAAAGAGATGAAGGCAAATTGGAAAAAAAGACAGACAATACAATGTTGAGTAACACAACAGGAAGTGGAAACATTGATATGTTCTTTAAGTGGGAAATGCAGATATGGGGATACTCTATGAACTAGAAGACTCGCTATGCTGTCAAAGGCACAGACTGAACTACAAGAAAAAAAGCAACGGCAAGAAAGACTCTCAAGCAACACAATCATAGTTTCAACTGAGCCTCAGTTGAATTAAAATTCAGGCACATACACAAAAATGTTCTTCCCTTAAAACATCAGAGTAATAGACCGTCTACAACAGAAACCCAAGACTGGATGTAACTATTCAGTAAGAAAAGTCAAAACTAGCCTAAGGAAAATAACCATAGCAATGGAGATACCGGTAGGAGAGGGGGGGAATAAAAAACACTTGTGCTTCACAAGATAACCAACTCCTGGCTCTTTATGTATTTGCTTTGCCTCCCTGACAATTGACTCTGTTGAAGTGCAAACAAGAATTCAAAAAGACAAAAACACTTCAACTACGGAACACATATCTTTAAGCACTCAAATAAGCAAACTAATACATCTAAGGACTCTATAATGACCTGAAGTAACTAAACTGTTCCAGATACAAAGTCAAGCCAAGAGATAAAATTTTGCCACTCCTAACTGTCCTCAGACTTTCTCTGATGACTTTTTAGCAAATCCAAGAGTATCAGTCAAAGACAGACATCTGTATCATTTGCTTAAGCTTTGGCAGCATGACTGTGCTCACCTGACCCCTAAAAATCAAAGCCACAAGGAACATGTTACAGCATTGCCCCTTCCAAATCAATTTTATTGAAATACTGAGCACTTTAAGATTCAAAGTAGTCAAAGATTATTTGATCTTCAGAACATGACAAAGTATCTTACTTCTTTCTGCCAGCAAAACCAATTGATAATTTTCATTGGAAAAAATGAAGTACCTTTTGTAAGCTCGTTTTAACTTTTTAATTCTTCTTTCAAAAAATACTGAATTAGAAGCAGACAAGTGATTTTAAGAACACTCAAGTTTGATGTGACTGAGATTTTCAGTGAACTCTGTTGCACTGGGAAGGCTGAAAGGCATGCAGTTCCACCTCACAACATGAAAAAACATTTGCAACAATGCCTGCCATAGCTTTCATAAAAGGATACTATAAAACAAAACTAAAATCCCAAACATTTCAAGAGCAGACAAGATGGCATGTTTAAATGTTACAGCCTAAAAAGTATAAATTGGAAGCAATATGCTTGATTTCATCATGTAGGCGGTGAGAAAGATTGACATTCACCAGCATCTCACATATAGATCTTTGCCATTAACAGGCATATAGGTTTACATGAAAAACATTTCTATTCCACAGAAAACAAGAGACTATAAGAAATCCTCCTATAAGTATTTCTACTATTACCATGCTTAAACTTGCTATTTTCTACTGTCCTAAATTCTCACATTTGGTTTTGTTGGAGAACGCCAGGGGGAAGATAATAGGACAGCTACTCTAGAAGAGCAAACCCCTGCCTCTACCAGCATGAGAAGCAAACTCCCTGTGCAACTCTGCCAGCATGACAAAGCAGGAAATGCTAACCTAAACTTTGGTTCCAAATTTGGATACACACTCAACACAGGCCATTCCAGTGCAGTGTTTATGACCTCAGAATGCCAAGACAGAAGTCATGCTCAAAGGATTTTAACTTTTGAAAGCAAGGAAATCCAGCAGCAAGTCTCAAAAAACCAATGGAAAAATAAAATTGCTCAACAGTTTAAAGAAAGCAGAACATATCACTGCAAAAGCATAACGTGCGCAAAGTTAGGGAACAACATTTCATATGTATGATTGTTGGGGTTATTTTTTAAGCTCAGCAGATCTTACACACAAATAAGCACATAAGCAATGAGTAAGTCTGCAAGGTGTTACTTAAAGACAAAGCTGCTGTGTGCCTACAAGTCGCATTAAGACTTGGTCTCCTAGCTATACTATTTACATATATTTGGAATACTACAGTATTTAAGCAATCATGGGAAAGTACGGTGATGTCTACTGACCAACACTAAGCTTTATTGTGTGAACACATCAGCAATACAGCTACTGTAGTTACAAATGGGTCTAACCATATATTCAGAGAAAATTATAAAGCAGCAATTACACTAAGATTGTATTGTTTGATGGTCACACACAGCATGAATAAAACCCTTGGGATAAATAAAATAAACCTGCGGTGATGTCATTATATGCAAGACACCTTCTAAATTCCAGGTCAGAAATAGGACTTTCCAGCCCTAAGCATATTTTTAAGTTCCTAAAATATTCTTGATTGGTTGAATTCCATTTGGATTTTAGTTTATCTCAAAATGCCTTAGTTATGCTTTTATACGTATGTGAAACACGGCACAGAAAAACAAGCTTTCACCAAGACTGCACACAGCCTGGCAAGTCATCAAAACAGTGTTTCTTGTATTAGTCCAGACCCAGAGAGCACCTTATTCATTGCTATGAATGAAAAAAACCTATCCCAAGTCCACTTAGATTACAGAAACATTATAGTCTGTTTTGCAGTTTCAAAACAACTAATTTAACATGTCCTTTTGTTTAAAAGTCAAACTCACCTCTAAGCCAGTTTTACCATATCAATAATAATTATGATGCTGAAGAATATGTGCAAGATACTCTAGTGAGATAAAAAGCTCATAAAAAGCTTATGTTATTGAACAGTGCTGTTTCTAGCTGCGACACTAAAATGAAATTTCAGCCTGAAAAATTCTGGAAAAATACCTTGATATATCAACTGAACCACTTTGAAATCTGCTCAGATAAGTGTATTTTATCCTTTCAAACGTCATTCTATCCAATACTGCTGAAAAAAAAAAATTGTAAAAGACCTTCACTGCACAAATAACAAAAGGCAAGGTGAAATACATGGAGCATCAGAGAATCAAGAGCTTTAGTAACTTCAAGCATGCATCAGATTCAAGTATGGTAGTGCTGGGTTGGTGCTTTGCACGTATCAAAACACCATTGATACATATTTGCCACCCTTAGATTCCCAGCTCAGTCTTAGAAACTTCACTACAAAGGGCAAATAACTCAAGTACATAGATGGCCCAATTCAACCACTTGTTTACACTTTTACTGTATTATAATAATAACTATGTTTTCTGCTTCCATAGAAAGACATTATTAGTATCTAATCCTTCCATCCACTGCAACACATTTGCCTCACTTGAAAATATTCAATTAAATTGTGACTACATGTGTACTGCAGAACAAACCATAGCTGCAGGATTTAAGGGTGTATTCCAAGAGGACAGAAAATCTGCTAGTAAAAGGCTTGGTATTTCAGACAATGGAGAAGCTAAACTGGGGAAAAGTCAATCAGCCAAGTGCAAACTGGGCTAATGAAGTACAATGGGGGTTTTTTTGTCAGACGACAGTGAGCCCTTGCTGAATTTAATGTGTTTAAATTGCTTTTTTCTTGAAGACATCCAAATCCTGTATTTTTTCCTAAGCTTTCTTTCAAAACACAGAAGGTAAAGAGCACCACTATTTTTAGGAAATGCTAAAACCTCACACCCTATGTGAAGGTTCATTCTTCTGCTACCATAACTAGCATAAAGCATACTACAGGTGAAAAAGCCTGTAACTACTGTTGGACTCAAGCAATATAATACAGAATTTATCTGAAAGTGCTGCAAAAATTAAAGGAACAGTCACCTTAAAATATGTGCACTTTCCAAAATCTTTTGTTGCTGACAAATCTGTCACAAAAACATGGATCTAACGACCTTAGGTAAGACAAAGGGTTTATAAAGCTATACTATAGCATTAATATCAGAAAAAACTTCTAAGTCTTCCAGGCTCTTGACAATTTGAATGTGCTGATAGTGTCTCTTTAAGAGCTGAATGTGAGATACTGTGATCAGCTAATACAGCTGTACACTTGGTAACTCAATCTTCATGAACAACTGAGTCAGTGCTTATTTACTAAAAAGCGGTATGATAAAGACTCATATTAAAAATCCAAACATTAATGTTGCAAGAAAAGATGAAGCAGGAGATTTTCCTCACTTTCAGAATGACAGTTCAGCCATCACTCTTGTGCGAGAAGTCAGCTGACGGAGAACTCTGGTCTACTTTGAAAGAAATCAAGTACAGTGGGTCACGCTGCCATTTAAAATAGTTTATACTCAGCAGGGGGACAACACACAATGCTTGTGTCTTTATGTCCTACGACATAACCAGACAATCCCATCAAGCGTGGATCATGTCTTATAATTGGTATGCATAACAAAATCCTGTTTTACAGTTTCTACATGAGAAAAAAGTGGACCTTAGCAAATATCTTAAAAGTTTGTCAATACACCAAAAAACAAGCATGATAGTCAAAAGATGTTAAGCCAGAGAAATTTTCCAGAGAAAAGCTCAATAAAAGTTAGGATTTATTACTTCATATAATACCACATCTAAGATCATCTAAATGTTGTATTTTTGAAAAATTATCTTCTCCTTCCACTCCAAGACAATCACTCTTCAAACAACGTCTGCTGTACTTTAGCTAACTACTATTTTATGGTCCTAGTATTTGTAGCTGCTTTGAAAAACAAACGTGAATAACCCCTTTATGTTCTGAGCGAAAATATTTCAAATGCAACTGAGCATTCTGGTCACTGTCATTACCCTGAATTTCTAAGTTTCTTATAGATGTTCTTTCAAATACCCCTTTATATTGAGCAAATTTGAGATAGCAGACATGAACAACAGGAAGTTGACAAGATAATGCGACATAATGCTCAAAGGCCAATGTGAACTTGAGGAAAGTTAACTGCTCTGGACCTCATCCTGCCAGCACTGAAGGAACATTTAAGTGCTCCAGAATTTGATCTGGTTTATGAAAAAGCACTGCTTTGATTAGTACAGCCAAAATGGAGCCTGTGACTTCAGCAACATATGATCTGGCACTTGCAATATATTCATCTATTTTTGCAGATGTCAAAAAAGAGTTAGAAATCCTATTTAGTCACCTGACTACATGTGAACACCTCTTCAACAGCCACATGTGGAACAGAGCAAAAAACATGCAATAAGGGTGCGTTCAAGCCCAGGCTGAGACTTGTAACCAAAAGATCAAAGTCATTGCTCCACAGACAAAAGAGCAGCTATCTGCAGTAATGAACACGATTAGTGAGGCAAAACAGGCACAACAACTCAACTGCCCACTTGATTGAGTAGCTGAGCACAGCTGGCTCACTTGGAGGAAATTATTTTACATGGGTTTAATTAGAATATTGTAATTATCAGTAGCAATGGGAAAGAGCAAGTATTTTATGTGTGCCTACAGTGGTAGGTGTTCAAAAAAGCTTCGTATAGCTCATGTAAACAAACAAAAACATCAGAAAATGGGAAAGATTAGCACACAGATGTAAAAGAGGACAGCAGATGGCAATAGGAAAAAAAAAACAAACAAAGCAAAACACTAACAAGAAAACAAAAACCCATGCGTGGAACTAGCACTTTTTTTTCTTCCCTAAAGTTTCATCACTAAACTGGCATTTTAAAAACCTTTAGGCTCACTTGTTCACCTAGTGGCAAAGCCATACAATGCAACAGGAGACACAGAAATTTCCTTCCCAAACAAACATGGTGTTATCATATAAACTCTGCTTGGTTTGGAAACACAAGAGGGAGGAAGGGGACTTATTTTCACAATCCTATTCCCATGTTAAATACCAAGAGCAATAACACCTCCTCAAATAGTAGAGGGAGCATTACATAAGAACAAGCAAAACAGGGAAATTCAAGTTATTACGTCCCATGTGAAAAATACACTATATACTTTGCCCAATACTAATAATGTTCCTTATAAAAAAATCCAGGGTTTGATCCAGTGCCAGAAAGAACTGGATACACTTCCTAAAACATGTTTAACCTACAGTTTCAGTTTCTGTCTTTTAGCAACTCACACTACTGAGCAAGAGAATGCTGGCCCACCTCCCAGATGAAATTCTGCTTAAAAAGGGAGAGCTGCAATATAGACACTAGAAAAGCACAGCTTTTCAAAACTGATAAAACAGGCAGGTTTATACAAATATATGCAAAGAAAAGTTGTAGTAAAATCATTGGAAAGAAAAGGTTTTGAAAAAGTTGTGCTCTATTCTGTACTTTTGGACATGCCATGTTGTTAGACAAAGGGCTCATCTCCCACACTGTACTTAATTGATCGTACAGCAGCGTATAGAGAAAGCAAAGTTTTCACTACCCCACCAGGCTCACCAGCTATGGTTCTGAAACACAGTCTTCATATAAAGAAAAGACAAAGTTTAATTGCGAATGTCAACTTGGGAGCTATGTCACAGTTTACAAACTGAGGAACAACTTAAGTTTTGAAAAATGAAGTTAGGTACCAAACTATGTCAGCAACTGCATTTCTTCCAACTGTGAGCTCTGCTTAATTTTGAAGCCCCCATACTGAGTATTTCATGAAGATGCCACTTAGGACAACTAGCTAACTACTGTCTCTGGGAAGTCTGTGTTATAAAATTTTTCCACCTATTCATAGTCAACCTACCTGCCCATAGTTGTCTATGCCAGTTACTAATCTATTTAAGTTTAGTAAGTCAAAAGCTGTCCTTAGGGACTGGCCAAGAGTTGTGAGTCCTTCAGCTTGAAGGTTTTTCAGTTCATTCATAAACGTTGCATGGTTTTCCTTCCAGCCAGCCTGAAAAGAGAAACGTGAGAAGACTTATTCTCCAGATATGAGCTTTGCTTTCCTGTTAGGCTATACAGTGCCATCCTTGCCGCATGCAGCTCATTACAAATGCTAACAAACCACCTTAAAGTTACTAATAATATTTAGTGTTGCTCCATAAAGACTGGAAAGATTTACTTCTCTTAGGTCTCCCCATCTATCCAAGGTAGATTTTGTATTGTTCCACGGGACAAATCTCAGCGAAGTCACGGATGCACAACCCTCACAGCTATTCACACCGTTCTCGCACATCCCTTTCCAGCTGGAAGCCAACTGCGCAGCGAGCCGATCTCCAACAGGTTCACCGTCCTGTGTCATGCGGACCCCCCGCCCCTTCCTCCCCACCTTCCCCACCCCCTCGCGGTACGTCGGTCCGCCCCCCGCCCCAGCGGGGCTGAGGGAAGTGCCGTCCCCTTCCGAGTCCAGACTCTTCGGGCTGAAGTTGCTGCTTCCCCAGATCACTCCTTCCAAGCTGAACTCTCCTTGGAGTTGCTGTCACTTCTCCCAACTTGAATAAATATCCCCCACAGTTCATTGCTGCTCGCACACACCACACAGGGAAAAAACGTCGGCCATGTTGATGTCAGCGCTGCCGCCGCCGCCGCCGGAGCCCGTGTGTGCCGCGCTGTCCCGGACCGTCGGCAGCCCGGGCGAGGCGGGCGGGGGGGCGACCGCTCGCAGCTGCCCACGGCGGCGCGGAGGGGCCGGAAGGAAGCCGGGGGGAGCGGCGGGGGGTGGGGAGGAGTGAGCGGGGGTTACCTTGATAGCGTAGGGAGGCTCCTCGAAAGTGACCAGCATGTACCTGTCTCCCCGGCTGGCCGGGTCCCGGGCTCGGAGCTGCGGCGCGGGGGACAAAGCAGAGGGTGAGCCGAGTGGTGGCGGCGCCGCCGGAGCCCCCCGGCTCGGCCCGGCCCTCCCGTCCCTGCCTGCTTGCACACACACGCACTCCCCCCCGCCCTCGCCCCGCGCCCCCCGCCCCGGCCGCCCCCCCCCCCCCCCCTCCCCCCCCCCCCCCCCCCCCGCCCCCCCCCCCCCCCCCCCCCCCCCCCCCCCCCCGCCCAGGCAGCCCCCCGCGCCCTGCTTCCCCCTCCCCTCCCCGCGCAGTCACTCTCGCTCTCTCTCGCCTCCTCTCACAAGGCAGAGCCGGTACCTTCATGAAAGTCTCTACAGCGCCTTTGGCTATGTCCAGATAGGTGGTGCCCAGATGGGTGCGCTGGTTCATGGAGGCGGACGTGTCTATCAGGAAGAGTAAGATGGGCATAGTGCGGAGGGGCCGGCGGCCGGGCGGCTACATGGACGGCGGGCGGGGGGCTGAGGGGAGAACCGCGGGGCGGGTTGGGG
>WYDI02039493.1:0-22495 GCA_009867235.2 Psittacus erithacus
GCCCATGGCAGGGGGGTTGGAACTAGATGATCTTAAGGTCCTTTCCAACCCTAACTATTCTATGATTCTATGATACATCTTCACCTCCAACCATATCATCACAGAGATTTTAATCACTGGTCTATAAATCGGCAGTTCCTTCTGTGAACCTATCACAATCTGACTATGTTTACTGTAGCCAAAGGAAAAGCATGGTCCCAATCACAGAGCGCGTTTCAAAAAACTTAATTTCAAAAAAAACTTCAGGCAGAAGAGCCAGATGAAAGCTTAAAGCTCTTTAAAAAGAGATTAGATGGCCAAAAGCTGTAATCTTTCAATCAAGAAAGGCAGCTTTATCTAAAAGCCCATCCTGGTTTATTGGCAAAGTGAAGATAGCAAAGCAATATTTAACAAGTCGAAAGGGGAAGTGGATCATATTGCAGTCAATACAAATGTGACATGGAGAAAATTCATCAGAAGGAAAAGTCCTGTCTTTGACTGAAAGGACTAAGGAAAGAAAAAACACTTTAGTATGTACATTCTGGACAAGTGAAGCCCTACCTTCGGTTAACCATCATTAAAAATATAGACAAGGCAGAGGTCTTCAATAAGCTTTTAATTTTGGAAGAGGGGATTCCTGACACAAATCTGATGAACTCTCCAAACCATCTGCAGATACTGGGATGTTAAAGATCTCTTGAGGGCAAATTTTTAGACCTACAGGCCTGGATGGCTTTTACCCGAGATTAAAAAAGGCTCACTGAATCTTTGGATAATTTTGAGGGTACCATGGAAATTTCAGAAAACAAGCACCAATACTGGAAGTGGTAAGGAGAAAGACCTAGTGAAATACGGATGCTTAAACAAATACGAACATAAAGTTTAAGAAATACTAAAGAAATACTCATACAGGATTTAATTTGTAATGAATTAAAGGGTAAGAATATATAGTCATTTAAAAATTGATAGAAACAGATTCAAAATTTAGTCTTTTATGCTCAGTTACATTTATATCTTTGCCAAACACCATTTTCTGGGTCAGGTTGTTTTCATTATTTTGCTGATATTACAAGTTTTCTTGATTATTTGCTTGCACTCACAGCATTAATAAGAAAGCCTTACACAAGCTGTTTAGATGAAAAATAGCAGGAGGAATTCACACAGCAGCAGCAAAAAAAAAGGCAGGACCATACAATAGCAATACAGTAAAACTAAGCAAGATATGAAAACTAGCATATCTCCGTATGTAGTGAACAGGGCATCAATCAAATGGTGCTGCTAGCAACACTCCACAGAGATCAAGATTAGCCTTGATGATAATCCTCATTGTTGGTTTTCTGGAAGTCAGTAAATGACAGCTGATACCATTTGCAATTGAGAGACTTGCAAAAGGAGAAAACAGAGGGAAACAAGCCACTGCACAGACCTGGAGGGCAGAAACCCGCTTTAGCAATAGCTTTTTTATAAAGCCAAAATGTAAGTTTGCACATAAGAAAAAAAACCACAGACAGCTCAAAATGGATGAGTATGCTAAAAACAGTGACTTGGAAAAGACTGTAGCAGTCAACAGTAAAACAAAATTCATATGAGCTTCATTCAAGTCACGTATCAGAAATCAAGAATCCTTCCTAGCAAGAAACCGATTTTCCTGCAATGGCTTTCACTCTACATCAGAGCCAAAATCAGCTTTAAAAAGTTCTATCAAGAGACAGACTACAAAGGTTTATAATTAGGCCATATATGTGGACACTTTAAATCAGTCAGGGCTGCTCTTAAATACATATCCCAGATCCTAGGACCACTGGTTAATCTGGGTTATCAGTCTGTTTAATATGTGCCAGTGGGGGGAAAAAAAAAGGGCAAAAACAACAACAAAAAACCCCCACAGAAGATGTTTTGACAATTTATTTTGCTCTTGTAACAGCCATTTACACACACAAGAGAAGTTTTCAATTCAGCATTCATCATCGCAATGTGCATTTTACAAAGCCCCATCAGCTTGAGCTCCCAAAGAAATACAGTGGAAGAAAAAAGTTAATGTGTTCCACAGTTTTATAAACAAGTGCACAGGCATTTAAGAGGCGAATGCATTGCCACATGCGAAAACTCAGTTGCTGGCAAACAGTACCTGAGTTCACTTCTTTTTTTCAGACATAATGAAAGGATGCTGATGAGAGCCACAGAAATGATTTAATGCCTAATGAAGACTTAAAGATGTGAATCCCTTTAGTTTATCAATAAAAGAATGAAAGGTGACTTGATGATAGCTTATATGCATGTGAAAGGTGAAAAATAGAGTACAGAAAGCTATTTGTGTGTGGAAAGGTATTTTCTTACCACCTTTTTTCCTCCCTTCTCAATCAATCTCCTTTCATACAGGAAGTCTAATTAGCCATTAAAAAAAGTGCCAAGGAAAATGGTAGTTTTACTGTTCCTTGATATTTTCCAGTCAAGAATAGATGCCTTTCTAGAAATTTGCTTCTACAAAAGTCACCTGACTACCCAGAGACAAGTCCTCAAAATACAGAGGTGGTCATGTAATTCCTTTTGCCCTTACACTCTTTGTGGTCATAGGCTTCAGTTTTACGGCTAGATGCAAATCAGCTGCAAACATGTAAATTAGTTTGCTCATTTTCATAAGTCAGATGGAGCAACCTGAAGCTGTTGTTAAACAATGGCTAAAACATTCCTGTCTGGCAGGCATAATTCAGTTTCAGTGTACTTTCAAGAGGAAAAGGTAAAGCCAGCTGATGCGTTCCCACAGATCTGCAGACTGACTGCAGCTGGCTGACCTGGTCTGCCCAACGGAGGGAAAGCAGAGAACTCCATCCCCTGTTGTGATGCATGTCTCCTAGCACTCCTGGGTCTCCTTAGAGGGTAAGAGCACAAACACTGTGCTGATAAAGAGCTGCTGCTGCAAGAAGCAGGATGAAAGGACAAAGACAGAAAGCTTCATTGGTCTTTTTTGGCAGAGAGCATGCTTTACTCTGTGGCACTGCAGTCCTATTCCAGTACCCCAAAAAAATACCTTCTGGAATACGAGGAACAAAGTAAGGATACTTCCATGCACTACTATGCTTTAAAAAAAAATCTACGTAAGCTGTCCAACATAAGCAGAAGTGTAAAGCCATAAATGTTTAATTTGTACCCTAAGGAATCCCCACTAAACAAAACAGTTCTTTGATCAAATTATTTGCAAAACCAGATATGTTTGTCACTCTTTTCCAGAAATGCTACATATGCACAAATACCCACATCTTTTGCAGCTCCACCCAACATAGGAGTTTCCCACTTACACCTGATTTAACAAATACAATGAAATATCTCCCCAGAGAGGTTAAGCTTGTGTTGAAATTGTCACTGATGTTTACGGACTACAATAGAATTTTACCTTTCCTGCAAGGTAAAATAAAGATTTAAACTGTTAAGCAGCTTCTGTTTTCTGGCTGATAAAGCAGAAAGATATTATATGTTCTTTTCTATCAAATACATCGGAATTCATGCTGTAGGGGTCCATTAGTTAAGGGTGAAACTCAAAGATTTTATTTTCCTTCTGTCCATTTCCCTATAAAATGACCAAAAAAAAAAAAAAATCACTGTGCTATTTATCTTGTCATTACTACTATTGCACTACAGCAAATTCATTGCTGTTATTTATTGAACATGCCAAAATCAACAGAATGCTAGGAAACACTTGGTTCATTCAGAAACCCCAGCAAGTACCAGCTGGCAGGCCAGAATGGTCATGATGCCTCTAGAAAGATTTGTAACTGAAGGAAACTTTATGATGTACTGTAGAAAGGGTTCATTTCAAAAGCCTCCACCCATTCATGGGATAGTCATTTAGCCCACCTGCAATTTCTGATATTCAAGTACCTTTATAAGATATTTAAAGCATTCAGAGAAGCTCCTGTTACCACACCTCGCAGATGGAGAGGCTGCACTAAAAAAGGTGCCAGCCAAGAAGTGGTGGCTTCCATTTCACATTGTAGTTTTGCTGTGTACAGAAGCAAAAAAAATCATTCACTAACAATGACACAACTGATGAAAGTAATTTTTGTTTGGCCAAATTCTTTGCTTTCACTCTCAATGAGATTAATCCTATGCAAAGGACAATGGGAGGGGCAGATGTTAACTTTTATCCTAAACATATCCTTCAGCATCGAAATATCAATTATTAGAAGGGTTTAGAAATATATATAACCATCGTGGATCAAGCCAGGGGCTCTTCTGGGCAGTCACCTCATCAATCCCTAGCGCACACTAAAATGTTCACTGCAAGCGCTCATCTAAGAATCATCTGTTATTTCCTCATTTGCATTCCTCAGTCATCACCCCATTAAATTCAAACTCCCACTGTATAACAGAAAAGATAGAACTCCTGATTCTCTGAACTGTATACCTAAACCCTCGCAGCTCAGACAGCGGCAGGAAGGGCAGTCCTAGAAGCAGCTTACAGACACAAGGTGAAACAATGTGGTGAAACAAGGATGGTCTTCAAGGAGCACCACTTCCCACTAGGAGATGGGACTGATCTGGGCTGCATGGCTGCTTTGCTACCTCTGACCCTGAGGGCTCCACATGAGACAGTGTTCCTCACACCACCGCAGTCACACCATGCAGCCCTGGCACAGGAGCCCCATGATCACATCCTAAGAAAGGACCAAGGGTCTCAGTT
Source organism: Psittacus erithacus (assembly GCA_009867235.2). Taxonomy (NCBI): domain Eukaryota; kingdom Metazoa; phylum Chordata; class Aves; order Psittaciformes; family Psittacidae; genus Psittacus; species Psittacus erithacus. Next base: position 4,658 of record WYDI02039493.1, read on the forward strand.
TCGCCAGGCTTCCTACAGTTTCATTCCAATATTTTTTTCTGTCAGTAGGATGTTGCAAACGTCAATCCTCCTTTCATCATCTACACATAGGAACAGAATTTATCCCTCTTTCAAACCACAGAGCACCAAGTCCACAAAAAACTTCTGTGCCTGCTTTTTTCCTGAGACAAGACTATATATCCTCCCCATACCTACACAATACCACTTGTGCAGCCCCTGGGTTGCAAATTATTGCATTCTCATCTCCAAGGGATCAGTTAGGATCCTTCAGAGAGCCCCAGAGCTTCTCATATGTAAGAAGTAAATTCAGAGCTGGCTTGCAGACCAGCACAATAGACACAGAGAACACGTTCAGTGCCCCTGTGGGACCATTCTGCAGGCACCCAGCAGAGAGGAGACAGCAGAGAACTAGAGACACTCTGAAATGCTAATGCCTCTGAATGACTGTCTTTCTCATTTACAGAAAATTAGGAGGTGGAAGGGGAAGAAAAGGGAGTTCATTGTTCCACCAAATGGCGGATAAAGTAACTTAAGTCAGTGCATTAAAATATGATTGCCATTTGTTAGAAAAAGAAATTATGATGGGGGAAGAGGCAGTTTTTATTCAGGTAAAATCTGAGCACAGAATGAAACTTTTAGTGACCTCAAGACTCCAGTACTTAGACATTCCTAGGATGCTTCAATTATTGAATTCCTCTGTGATGCATATTAGGTTTCATTCTGATCCACAGGCTATTAAACTTGATCTATGACACTTCCAGAAAAAGCCACAGTTTGGAGTTCAGCCTGTAACTCAAAACTTTTTTTTCCTTCCATCATTACTTATTAATGTGAACTGAGAGAGCATAATGAAGGGGTGCACAGATATATAGAAGCACAGTGCTACTTTAGATGAACATAGTCAATAGGGTCAACTAGAACTAAATTAACTGTGCTGAGCATCTTCAAACTGTTTTCTTATTAAAAGCAGTTTTCTTCACAGGCAGGCACAAAAGGCCATTTAAAATATTAGTCAATACATTCCAACTCCAAAATGCAGCAAAGAAAATAAAGAGTAATTAGTCCCATTTAAGCAGAGGAAAATATATGCTGTTTGGGCAAATAAGTAGCATGTAGACAGGAATTTGGATGAACTAGCTGAAACCAACAAAATACATCAAGAGTATAGCAATTTGCTGTAGCTCAGAATGGAAAATATTTGACTGCAAATAGCTAAGAATAGATACTGTGTTCTTTTCAGAGAATAAACCATAGATATAGAGGTCACAATTTCTTGGAAAGTATGTATTTGCAAGGACTAAGGTTGTGTTTGCTTTGTAGGGTTGTGGGTTTGGGTTTTGGTGGGGTTTCTCATTTTGATGTTTTGGGGTCTTTTTCTTACTTAAAAGTATCCAAAGGCTATTCAGATAACAAAAATGTTGACCATGTTTAAGAGAAAATGGAGCACACAGACAGTAGAAGCTGGAGAAATAGGCTGACAAGAACCTCATGAAGTTCGAAAAGAAATACCAAAATCTGCAACTGGGGAGGAACAACGCCCTGCACCAATAAATGCTGGGGGCCATCCACCTGGAAAGCAGCTTGGCAGAAAAGGACCTGGGGGTCCTGATGGACACCAGGTTGACTGTGAGCGAGCAATGTACCCCTTGCAGCAAAGCAGACTGATGGTATCCTGGGCTGCATTAGAATGTCACCAGAAGGCTGATGGAGGCGATCCTTTCCCTTTACTCAGCACTAGAGTACTGTGTTCAGCTGTGGGCTCCCCAGTACAAGAGAGACATGAACTTACTGGAGAGAGTCCAAGGGCCACAGAGATGATAAGGGAACTACAGCATCCCTCCTTTGAGGAAAGACTGAGAGACTGGGGACTAGGGCCTGGGGACTGTTCAGCCTAAAAAAGAGAAGTCGTGGGAGGAATCTTAACGTATAAAAATACCTGAAGGGAGGGAGCAAAGATGACCCAGGTTCTCCCCAGTGGTGCCCAGTGACAGGACCAGAGGCAGCTAGCACAAACTGAAATACCAGAGGTTCCCCTTGAACATCAGGAAACACTTTTCACTAAGGGTGAGTGAGCACTGGCACAGGCTACCCAAGGAGGGTATGGAGTCCCCATCCTTGGAGATATTCACAAGCTGCTTGGACATGGTCCTGGGTAACCAACTCTAAGTGTCCCTGCTTGAGCACATGGCTTCGACAAGAGGTCCCTTCCAATCTAAACTGCTCTGCAATTCTGTCTAGTTTTTCTGAGATTCTAGTTACTTCAGTAATACTATGCCTTATTCCACCTTCTCCAAGAATAATTTTCATTTACATGATCCCAATATGTGAATACATAAACATACACATGCGCATGCATAAGCATACACACATTTACATTCAAAAATTATATATCAGCAGTTCTACAAAGTCTCACAATGTTGCATTACATTTAATATGAAATTTTTAATTTCTATAGCAGTAATGGATAAAAATGCACTATTGTTCCATGTGGCAACATGACTCCAAGAAGTGCTTATTTTTCTTATGCTATTGGGAAATGACAAGAGGCACATGTTGAAGTTTTCTTAATAAAAAAAAAATACAAACTCTTATATTGATGCCTTTTTTCCTTATTTTCTTTACCTGTAAAATATTGATAATTCATCAAAATGCTCCAAATTAGGAGCACTTAGATCCTACTTTTTCAGTTCTTCACAACACAAGAGACAATGATTTTCTGAAGTTTGTCACCAACTGCCTGCCTAATTTATATGAACTCCGCCACTTTGACTGAATCTCAAAAAAAAACAAACCCAAACATGTGGGTAACATGCTGTATCTATTTGAAAGCCATACGAATAAAATAATATTCTTCATTCACACAGAAGTACCAAGAAGCACTTATGCAGTGCTTAAACACCTTTTAGTCAACTCAATTTGCAGCAATAAAGCAGAGAATGAGGTCCCACTGAATCTCCACAGTTTATCTTCCAATTAGAAAATGAGGCTTTTTAGATGCTTCCTATATGTAAACATAAAGATTTATAATGTGTGAAGCTTTTAACAATGGAAAGGTTTGAAATCAGCTTGTTTGTTTTTCATATCTGAACTGAAAGCTAGAATGACCCTCAGGTCATTTGCAAGGCAGTATGCAAAATTTTTAAGCCATTGAACAAGTGGAACCTATGCTTCCCTTACAAGAATGAAGTAGCTCTACGTAAAACATACTATTAAAACAAACTATTGCATGTGATCTGCTTTGGTCCTGAAAGAACAGCCATGTTACTTAACTAGTCCTTGTGAGATAGTTTTTAACCTGAATTAAGTACCATGCTTACATACGGCCATACCACTCCTAGAACCTGAGCTAGCAAAGACACCTTCACAGTGTGTAACATACTGTGATGAAAATTCATATTGCATTGGTATTCCTAGAAGATGTGGTCCTTTACTTTGAAAGTGTCAATCTCTCATGATTTTATTTCCTCACAGTATTTTTTATTCCACTTTGTCAGTACTCCCAGTTTCATTTCATGCCATTGTGTGTATTACCACAAGGGGAAATGACTGGACCCACCATTACCCTTAAAAGGATTTCAAGCAAGAAACTGGTCTGAAACCTGCTTCACCTCTGGAGATCTGAGCAATCTTGCTCTGCAGGTGGCTCAGGGAAGATGAAATTCTTGTTCAGCCTGAACGCAACGTATATGGAGCTGCAGCAGACTCCCTCCTCATAGCTTTGATAGTTTCTGTAGGCTGAGCACTAGGGATCAATAGACCTCAAGTCCCCAGTGGGCCTCGAACATGTGCAGTTTAATGTTAAGTCTCTGACAAAAGTTGCCCTGCACTCTCATCTAGTAAACCATACAGCAGTAAGGTCATTTGAGCTTCTTCTCTTTGTTCCAAGAATTGAATAGTTTTAGCAGCTGTGTAACACTGTACTTACAATAGAGATGCTTTCCTGCCAGATGTATTATTATTGCTGGATGAGATGCAGATATCATTTCAAGATATCACCTGGTGTTACTAGTTTGGGAAGAGACTGAGGGGTAGAACATAAATAGTTAACTATCCAAAGGACAGAACTTACATGGTTGAAATGAAGTGGAAGGTTATTTAGTGATGTTGATTCTTGCCTATTTGCCTCATTTGAAACTGTACCACTGACTTAAAAAAGGGAAAGATTCCTGAATGAATAGGGCTACTTTTAACTGGAGTCCAAGTGGGTACTACCCACTTCTGAAAAGCCAGTCCAGAAGTGGGGCAAAGCAGAGATCTGGAACAGAAATCCCTACAATTGCCATATCATCAATTACTAAAATTCTTAGAACTACGACAGAAAGCAAGAGGTAGAAGCAGTTCACATCTTTGCCTTGTCTTACTACATCTACTGTAGTTACAATACAGTCATACATTCTTTTCTATTCCCATACATATGTCTGATATGTCAGTTATCCTATGGAAAAGCAAGCATGAGATCAGGCCACTCTCACACATCATTATATGTCGCTGAAAGTTAAGCAGGTGTATAAACTCACCAGTGTAAAATATATACTGAAGTGATACTAGGACACTGTTCAAGGAAAAATGCATTCATCTCTACTTCTCCTGATGGAGAATTTGAACAGTGAATTTGGCCCCTTAGTCTAGCACTACTACTTTAGTACACTACTACTTTAGTACTCATGCAAGAATAAATGTAACAGAACAAAGACATAAATTCCAGACATGAAGTCAGAAACCCAAGTATTCTATTGTGAATTAACAATTTTCTAAAAGGTGTGTTATTTTTGTGTTCTTACAACTCAAGTCTACAGAGGACTTTTAAAACAGTCACATTAAATATCTTTTTCTTAATTAACAGCTACAGCCACTTTTGTACTGATGAGTTATATAAAACTGCAGGATCAAAACATATTAAAAGGGAAATTGTACAAATCCCTCATTAACAAGGTACTGAAACACAGCTATGATTTTTCTCTGTTATTATATTACACTGTACTGTTCTCATTTATCAGAGCTCAGATCTTCGTAACAATAACAGTCATTTATATGCAACTAAACTACAAAGAATTTATTCATTTTGCTACTGTATATTATATATTAGTAGCTGCAAAATAAGAGATGTTATTACTTTAACAGGTAACTGCTTTATTATTAAATTTCTGAGCACCATCCTCTGCTGAGGAATGGTCACACTACAATATATGTCCTGGTCATTAATGTATTCCTCATTTTCTGGTTTTGGGGTTTATTGTGCCTCACCCCGCTAAAGTCCTTGCCTACAAGCCTTAAGTGGGCCTCTTGCTTTCACTGTCCAAGAACACTACATTTCTGCCCCTCCTGAACACAACACTGAGAATTCAGCTGGGCCCATTGAATCAGGAGGATATTTTACAGCTCTTCACTCCATGGGCTTGTGAGCTAAGAGGCCTATAACAGCACACAGCCTGCTGAGGATTCTGGGTTCTTCTCGCTTGTGCTTATGAACTAAAGCAGCTGAGCTAGGATCCTGGCATCCCTAAGGCTGTCCTCCTGAATAACAAAGACTGACAAGTCTTTCCCAAGGATGCTTCTGACTGTAGGTTGCCGAAGTTACAACATGGGAGTTCCCCTTCACCTCCTTCATGTGACGGAAGGAAACTGTGCCAACTCCTCAAGTAGCTTCCTTGGGTAGCTGCCTCAAGTCTGATAGGATGAATCTGGAACTTCTAATGCTGAAGATTTCCCTGACAAACCAAATTTCTTTAGAAAACCCTTACCCCTTTGGAGGTCCCCATCTGATCTGATGAAATGAAAATCCATCCCCCAGGGAAGGTCTTTCTCTTAGACCTGCCAAATCAAACTCTTCCACTTACAGAACTACTTTTTTTCTTGAAGTCCACAACAGATTTGTAGGTTGCTTTAACAGAAAGCAAAAGTTTAAGGGATGGTGCCATCTCTCACACAATCCTCAAAGGTTGGGCAGAATGTGAGCGAAACAAAAAACAAATCACCACAAAACCAAACCAACAACAGAGCCTGTCCCACTTTCTGTTACCTTCCGAACATATTTTTACATGATTATGTAATTTCAGTGCAACAAGAAAGCACATGGGACCATAAACAATTAGACCAACTTATAGTATACAGCATTCACAAAGGACGGATGAACAGCTCCACATCTGTCAGTCACAATAGCATTACAGAACATTATGGTTGGAAAAGACCTTTATGATCATCAAGTCTAACCACTAACCAAGTCCGCCACTAAGTGCCACATCTTTTAAATACTTCCAGGGATGGTGACTCAACCACTTCCCTGGGAAGCCTGTTCCAACATTTTACAAGCCTTTTGGTGAAGAAAATTTTCCCAATATCCAATCTAAACCTCCCTTGGTGCAACTTGAGGCCATTGCCTCTTGTCTTGTTGCTTGTTAATTGGGAGGATAGACCAGCACCCACTAACGTATTATGTATGAACACATACGCACTTCACCACCCTAAAGGGTTATACACCTCCTGTGAAAGGAAAAAGGTTGCAGTTGGTACCCTTGTCCCGATCATTGATAAAGATACTAAACAGAATCAGCCTAATACCGAATCCTAGAGAACACCACTTGTGACCAGCCACCAACTGTGTTTCATTCCATTCACCACAATATTTTGGGCTCAGGTAAACAGACATTTTTTTTACACAGCAACAAGTACACACATCCAATTCACAAGGAGCCAGTTTCTCCAGGAAAATGCTGTGTGAAATGGTGTCAAAGGCTCTACTAAAGTCCAGGTAGATGACATCCACATCCTTTCCCTCATCCACTACACGGGTCACCTTGTCATGGAAGCTAATGATTTAGCCAATCTAACTCCCATGTGCTTCTGTGTAAATCTTACTATTGATTTTCCTGTCACTTGATGCGAGTCCCCACAGAAACTCATGTCAGAGCTAGATGCTAGAGTCAATAGGCTACTTGTTACTATAAAAATTACTTATGTAAGCCAAGTTCACAGGAATGGTTCTCTACCATTACTCTTCAAACACACACATTAAAATACTGTTTAATTGTTTTCTTGTCCAAGTGTCAGAAAAACTCAAAGTACAAGGATGCGAGGCATTCAAGTAACAACATTTTGAACACAAATCCCAAGTGGAAAAACACTTGCAGTGATATGTTGGGGACCTTTCTTGCACATAAACTTGGGCTCCCTGCAATTAATACTGTGGTTATAATCGATGTAATTTTTCTCTTATTCTTCAAAAATACAGAGGTCAAACATTATTAATATAACCAACTGGAGGTCTTGTTTTGCCTTCACATTCAAGCCTCACACCATAGCCAATAGAAATTTTGAATACATAAAGAATACTGAAGTGGTTCCTTGATGAGTGTTTGATTTATACCACAAAGACCACAGGATTCAGAGGTTGCTAAGGCAACACCACTTCAACCTCCTAACATTTCTGCTTTGATATGAAACCTCTCATTATATAAATGTATCACAACAACAGTCAGCATGACAGGTTATTTTACAAATATGCCTTCAGATAGCAAACAGTCATATTCTTCTCTTGGGGAGGGGAGGAAGAATAACATTACCTTTTACTAAGGGGAAGAGGGGAGAGGCAAAAATGGCATTCCAAACTACATAGGCTTTAGCATGAAATTGTACCCTGAGCCTTCTAATACTGCCAATAAACTTTGTATTATTTGGCCAAAAATCCACAAAAGGACAGGAAGCAAAGAAAACAAAACACCCGAAACAAATTACACAAGTAGAGTCTGTCACTGAGATGCTAGAATTTTGAGTAATTGAAACTAACAACTGTGCATAAAAGCTGAACTACTGAAACTAAACTATTGAAAATCTGATATTCCAGCATGTTATTTAGAGCTACAGACCAGGCAAAGTTTAGTAAAGCATGAAAAACCTATCAGGAACCTACTGACACTTTTTTAACCCCATTAACATTTTGAGGTCTAAAGTGGTACTTGCCAATATACCACTAGCTTTCTTTACTAAGCAATATTCAATATATAGGAGTCTACCTAGAGTTATGCTCCAGGACCTTTTGGCAAAGTCAAGCTCCTGCAGGAGGAGGATTCTGTTAAAGATGTTGAATTCTTTGTCTTCTTAGTCTTCTAGACTAAATTGTTTGAGCAGACCACAAGCTGATCCAAAAAGCACAAGGCATGGCTGGAAGTCTGGGTTAACAACAGGATGGCAATAGTTTCAGATGCATCTCTCCAAACCCTTCCTTGTGCTCTAGCACCCTCTGTGCTGCCATGAGGCTTTCCAGACACTAAAAATCAGCTAATTCTACGCCATCTGGAGACACTTAGGTGTAAGCTGAGAAAGATTACTTTTCTAAAGAGAAGATTGTTACAAGTAAGAATATACATAGATACTAGTGGTTATGGAAAAAAAAATATGAAAATTGGAATGTTCTGGACTCTTTTTCCTTTTTTTTTTTTTTTCTCCTGTTTTTTTTTTTACTTCCTTCACTTCCATTTCCAGCTTGCAATTTCCAGTTGCACATTTCTCTCTGTGACTTACTGACTATCCTCAGCAGTAGACAAAGTAAATCTTCAGGCGTGACACAAGAGGAAGAGGAGAAAAAATACCACCAGGGGACACATACAGTATGAGCAAAGCCATTGTTCCCTCATCCCTCAGTTATGTTAGAGCCAGGTAAGTGACAACTGCCCTCAGTTTGCAATGACAAAATAACACCACTTATAAATATTTCTGGTTGAATGTATCAGCAGCTCCCCAATTACCACAGAGGGACCATTTGTATGGTTTCTACAACAATTAATCCCTCAATTAATCCCACAATTAATTGTGAAGAATGTCACTGAAAAACACCCAACACCGCAGGTTCCTTTATGGATTACGCCATCTGCTATGCCCATACTGACAAATGTTCAGGGCATGGACTATCCTGGACCACCCAACTGCATCCAAAGCCTTGCTGTACTGTCTGTAGAATCAGTTTAACTTCATAGCCAATGTCTCCAGTAATCCCAAAAAATGAGAGTGGTGTCAGACTGTGGGTATGCACAGAATTCCCAGTTTCACTAGGTAACGGAGTAAAGTACATTTATGCTGTTCTTTACTTCCCCACCATCACATTTTTCCTCTGATCCTAAAGCATTTAGGTGATTAGTCAAATGAACAGCTACTGGCTGTTCCAAATCCTTCAGGCCGCTCTTTCCTATCATCTTTCTGTTTTGCATGTTGGAGACTCTGAACAGGGCTAATTTTATACATAAAATTCCAAGTCCCTGGAGTTTAAAACAAACAGCCTACCACAGTGGGGTGGGGAAGCTTCTGAAAGACAGAGCTTATGCAGGACAGCTAGAACACTGATATCAGAATCAGGTATCATGCTGCAATCCAGTCAGCCCTGAAACATTTCCACATAAAGTGGGCCATGGAAGCTGGAGGGGAGCCAGTATAGCAGGAAGCCTTCAGGGTTATTTTGCCTAAGACTGTGCAAATTCTTCACAAAGCTGAGGACATGAGATCAGAGCTACTTGCTTATCAACTTTCACCAGACTAAAACTCACATAACTAACCTCAGGAGACAACATGTTATTCTGAGCAATATTGCTGAACAAGCAGTTCAATAAAATCCATTACTTGCTCAAGGAATTTTTAAGACATTTCCTTAATTATTGTCAGATATGCAGCTCAACAAAAAAAAAAATTGATTTCTGGATAAACAGAACAACTGATGTTAAAATGTGTGAAAAGACAAATTGTGAATTAAAGCATTTTAATGCTCATTTTAGTGAAATGCTAGAAATATTCAAGAAGCACCTGCACTCAAGAAACTGTACACATCCTCATATGCCCATCAATGACATAATACAGAAATCTCTCCAGCTTTCATCTTCTTAAACCTTGCTCATCAAAACGCATTCCTTCTTGCCCAGACATATTTTGTACTGATTAATGTAATATAATGACGATGCTTTTTGCATCAGCAATGTTAGAACAAACTGACATCAGCTTGAAAAGTCAAGTCAGTCTTATTTTTGGGACCCACTGCTGTTATGTCATCTGCTCACTGACACCTGTTGCGCCCCAAACTGGCCCTCAGTATCCAGAAAGCAAAGTAATCCCAGACCTACCCCTGTAGAGAATCAGGGAGGTGAAATGACATGTTTTGTTTCTGTAACAGGCTCATTTCTGTAGTGTTCAAGAACTTCCTAGCAATGCCTAAAGCAACACACCTAGCAATCATAATCTGTTATTTCCTCTGGGAGAGGAATTTGTGCCATTCATTACCTTGTTTTGCTCAGGAGCTTTGGTCTGGTTTGTGGTAGATTTCTTTTTTTTTTTAAGGCTTTTGGGAGGAGGAGGAAAATAGGTTGTATTTTAGGATTTGGGGTTTCTCAGTGCTTCATCAGAGGCAGCATAAGAATGAAGAAAAAAGTCACCTTGCCCATAAAAAGTGTGGCTGAGATCAGCAGTGGTGCTTGGCTCCTGGGAGGAAGTGCACACAAGCTCCTTTCTCCCAGAGTTCTCTCCCACAAAACTGGCTAGGAAAGATCTGCATTTCCAGCATCAGTCTACTTATATAAGTACATAAAATGAAGGCAGGCATCTACTCACCACCCTGACTGGAAGCACCATAGCGCAGCAAAGCGAAGTACCAGTAAGTTACACTCAATAAGCCACTCAATATACATATTCAAAGCCATTCACAATGCTTCGTTTCTTCCCTCTCAGTCCCTTCCATAGCATACATAACACAAAAGGTGGCAGCTGTAGTATTAGTTCTTCTATGCCTCCCACCGCTGTTTTCCCCAACCCTCACTCCGCCATGGGTAGATGAGTTGTTATACAGCTCCTTGTGCGCATATATACATATATAGGCCTTCCACTCTAACACGAGGAAGTGAAGCCCCATATGAAAGGATTATGACCAATCCATGCTTTGTGAAAACATAGTAAATGCAAAGTCCTTGTACCCACACAGTGGCTACACATGTCTTGGTAATGCAAAAGTTAAATATTCTTCCCAAAACAATATAGACAGGGTTAAGTAAGATCTCACCATAAAGACAAAAGCATCCATCATTAACTCTGTGTGTAGATATATATATATATGCAGATACATACATATATATATATATATGAGACAAGAGTGATGGTATATTGAAAAATGTGGGATCTGAGCATGACTTGAATGGTGTGGATACTGCCCTGGGTTCAGCAGTAGCAGTCATTTTTCTCCCATGTTCCAGTGCTGTGTTTTTGACTTTCAGCCTGGGAACAATGAAGATAACACCGATGCCTTCAGTTGTTGCTAAGTAATGTTTACTCTGACCAAGGACATTTTGAGTCTCATGCTCTTCCAGGGAGGAGGGGAAGCTGGGAGGAAGCAGAGGCAAAAAAAGCAATTCCTGTGAATACACATCTATGTTCTAGCTTAAATTTCTAATAGCAAATCCTAGGAAAAAAGAAGTGCAGAACACCAAAGCTGCTACAGAGAGGAGCAAACAATGAGTTAAATTCAATTCCTCACAGAATAGTTTATTCAGTAAAACATAATAACATAGTGTCTACTGGTTTCTTAATTAAGTCTTAACTACTGATTCCCTGCTAGTAACTTCCAAAACTTTACTGCTGCTTTTTTCAAGACATTTATGATTTTCTACCAGGGTGGCAAAGAGTTACCAAAACATTCAAAGAAGTTTTTCCCATTGTATTCCTGTTATCACTTATGGGTTGTTTAACATCAGAAATGTATTCTTAAGCACTTCCTCACTTGCAGTATCATAGATTATCAAAGATAATTAAAGACAAGTTCCAAGGACAACCTTAAGTGTCTGAAACAGGTAATGAATAATCTGTCCAGATGAGAGATGCAAACAGTTTGTCTTCACTCATTCTGCCAACTGCTAACAGCTTTGAAAGTAAGATGAATATTTGTAAATGTCTTCTATTAAAAATATTAATTAGCCTTTTCTGAACAGAAAACAAACTTAAATCTTACCAACATGTATTTAAGGGTTAAATCCTGAACCTACTGATAGGTTGATGGTGAGCAAAGCCAAGGGCTATTCTACACTCTTATCTGGCACACAGATAAATCAGTAAGCTACAGATAACATTGCATGTGACACTCACCTGGTGTAGCTTCTGCCAAAATTCAGGTCCATCCTCCATTTTTCTTAAGGTTGGTGGAATGTACCAAAAGCAAACGTTTGCATACTCGGGCTAAACAACAGAACAAGTGATTGCTTATGAGATACAACAAATTGTACAGGAATATATATTATAGCTCATCAAAGAGTTCTGCTTTGTTTTGGAGAGGAAGAAGGAGGGGAGAACCTTAGAGCTTATACCCTTTTCACTAAAACTTTCTTCTCCAACTCAACTTTTGCTTTCCTTTTTCAAAACTATAAGTAGTTCTATAAATATTATGGTTTTCATATCATCCATTTCTTTTCCTGCTGCCAAAAAAAGGAAACCTTTTGGGGCTCCTTTTTGCTTTCTTCTTCCTATATACATATTTAATTCTTTGTTCACTAATGCCTTTTTCCTAACCAAAGCTTTAAGAGAGGCATAGAGAGGTAACTTACAGATTTCAAAATTGGAGCAACAAAACAAGAAAAAATTTTCTTTATAGGTTTTTTGTTTCTTGTTTTTTGGAGTGTTGGGGTTTTTTTTGTTTTTTTGGGTTTTTTTTAGTTCGTTGGTGTTGTTTGTTGTTTTTTTTTAATGATGTTTCCTTTGATACATTTTACATAAAACACAAATTCAATTTTTGTCACCATTTAACACTCGCATACCTAGTAATTTTTCTATGAACAATGCCAGCCTCCTTTCATATCACATCTCATGCAGCATACCACACACTGCTGGAGTTAATGCCAGCTTTCTCAATTTCTACATTTTATAAGAATCTCAGGACCCCTTGCAGCATATGTGCCATAGCTTGGATATATATCATCCAATATCTAAACAGACCTTTTGAGCGAAGACTAAGACTCCACATCTCTGCTTCCCTCCAGAGAAATTCTGCCTTTAACTTTTGCCAGAGTCTCTATATTTCCTGCTAATTTGGAACTTTTTTTTTTAACCTGTACAGATAGCAATAGCACGAGGAATAGATGTGCCTCCTAATTCCACTCAACACCACCCATAAAACCACTCAGCAAGTCTTGACCTACGTTATTTGCAACACAGTATTTAGTCGCAGTCTAGATTATAACATGGATTATAAACTCACACACCCTTCTCTTCTCCCACATGCCATCCTCATTAGTACTGGTTGAAAGAAAGAAAGTTAAAGGGTAGCTCGATCTCACCATCTCTCTGCCTCACTATGAATACACCTGCTATTATAATCCCAGGCAACCTCCTGAACAAGGAGAGCTCACCAGCTGAGACATGTTCTTTCATGAAAGGGCATTAAGAACTGCTCATATCATTTTCTGCCTTGCTTCAAAGAATGCCTTAAATACAGTTTAATCATCAAGAATAGCATTGTCAGCAGGAACAGCGCTGCAAACCTGCCATGTGCTGCCACTGAATGAAATAAAGCTCAGCTTTTGAAGTCCCATTTCTTTCCCCCAAAGAGCACACATTGAGTACACACATAAACACAGATCCTGAAAAGGCAGCAGCCTCCTCATGAGCGCAAGCACTAGATTGCTGTTACAGAGTTTATTTTAAAACTATTTAAAATCAGATGGCAGGAGTAGACAGATGGCATATATTACCATATTGCCATTTCCTATATTACCTTTTTGATTATCTCAGTTTCCTTTCACACATCAAATATACCATCCCCCTATGAATATATCATTCATCATAGAAAAACTTAACTACCCCCAGCCATGCTTCACTCTATTTCTGGTTATCTTGTCACAGCTCTTATCAAAGCACGTAAGCAATTATACCACAGAAGAGTTTAAGACGATGCAAGCGTGAATAGTATTTCCATGCCATAGAGTGGTTCTCTTCATTGGACTTTCCTCACTGCATGTATCAGAGGATCATATTCCTGAGCTTCTTGCCTAAAGCCCAATGTCCACTAAGAAAGGGCTCACATAACTGCACCTAGCAGCCTCCCAGCAGTCTTTCTTCAAATTCTCACTGCCTGTTGCCCTGCACTCCTGAAAACTTTTTCTTAACCCTTGCTTAACTTCCTTCTCATAGCCCATACTACATAGCCCATACTACATAGCCCATACTATAGCACTCCTTCCAATCCCTCTTTTAATCCAAGTGTCCTATTCCTGCAGGAGCTAAAAAGCAGTCTCTGCCCTCACTAGCATCTTTCACATCTACAGTAGGTCTGGGCTCTCTGCTAAGCTCTACAATAGCAGAAAATGAAGAACTTTAAACAGACTCGCTACTTTAGTAATCCCATCATGTGCTGCCTGCCCAAAATGCTTCCCTCCATATAAAGTTTCCCACTGTGCACTTTCAAATTAGCAGTTTTCTAAGTTAAAGGGAAAAGTTTATATTGTATGAACAGTATAAAATATGTTTTATATTTTGTATTTCTCCTAGCCCAACCTGGAATGCTCTTGACATCAGCAAGTGTAAATCAAACCTGCATCATTATGGTTTGCCTGTCTGTATGGGTGGCACTTCCTCATTTTCCCTTTCTCCTCCATATGCTTTCTTCCTACCCACACTACACACCCAGTTTTCACATATATACACTTCCAAGAGTGCAGAAGGTTTTTCTAGAAATGACAGGTCCTTGCAACATCCCAGATATTAGCCTTATTAAGCAAAGAGCTGAGGATAGGTGGAAAAATAGCACTTTAATTCTGCCCCCCTTACTCTTCCCCAGGCAAGATCACCAAAAGTAATAAGCTGACTGGTTTAGCAAAGATGAGTGAAAACCCTAACTTTTGGGTAGTTTTTAGGAAGATGGGTGCAGAAACGGAGTTAAGGAAAAAACATGGACTTTAATGATAAAGATTCTATTTTTAGGATAAAAATATTTTTCCATCCAGCACACAGTCTTATCTGTCAAGTCTGGCAAGCACTGCATTTTTGCAGCTAGGCTCTTTGCTTTAGGAGAAAAGCTCACCATCTATACTCCCTGAGGCAATACAGGCCCAGAAGCTAGGAAAAGAAATAGGGAATGTAGAACCTGTACGTGTGTTCAATCATATCTGTGTATCTCCAATGCGTAAAATTATTATATAATTCAAATACAAACTAGCAATTGCTAAAAAGAACAAGATCAAACAATAGACACCTCCCCCCAAAAAAAAAGGCCCGACAATTCAATTCCATTTTCATTTACCTCCAAAAGAAGCTGGAATCCCTCTCTTTTCTTAATTTCGTCAACTAGATATCTGAAATTAAAAATGCAGCAGTTTAAAGCACAGAACAAAAGAGAACAAAATGATACATACAGACAACAAAGGTCTTGAGCTTTCTTCCTTCTCCCCCAGAAGAAACCACAGAGCTAAATCTCATTTCCACCTGCTGTGAAAATGCATTTCTGTTAGTTCCTGGATATAAATGAAGGCCACAGCCAGCCAAGGAGCACTGAGGGGAGGCCAAACTCTGTCCTCAGGCACAGATTTTCAGTGGAGCCACATGGCACAAATTGATCCTATTTGCACCAGGCTGTGAACTTTCTGCGCACACATTTCCATTGATGCTGCTCTCTACAAATTAATTCTTCCATTTCTTTCTCAGGTACTGATGCTGCGCTCTCATGTTATTTCATGGTCATGCTGACACCTCTTGCACTACTACTGTTAGAAGGACCTCTCAATCAAGCCCAGAGTTTGAGTTCCATGTACTTCAAACCCAGCAATTTTCTCAGAACTGTCTTTGTTCCACACTGTACACAGAAGTGCACATTTCCATTCAGTGACTACTGCTGATGCACGATAATCCCTGAGCATTCTATGCCAACAGTGCATTGAAATAAATATTTCTTTTCTCTTTCACCTGTCAGTATGAAAAACACATAAGCCTTCAATAGGAAAATAGGTTTGAATCAAAAGTTTGAATCCAAACAGCTCAATTTATAACTTTTTTAAAAAACATGACCTCAGCTTTGCCTTGGCACACATCACACAGGAATTTTGAAGCAAAGAGGGTACTTTGCCATAGCTGGGACTTCTCTCTTTATTCCCCCCCTGCCCTGCCCCCAAAGCCTTCCCAAGAAAAACTCCAAAGATATCCCCTCAAATTCACACAGCTCTTCCATTTCAACAGAATTTTAGTCCTGTACATGAAGGACTAACTGCCTGAAATCTAAATGAAGATTTTTCTGTCTAACAGTAATAAAATTGAGACAGATTATATATAAATCTGGTATTTTATAGCATTTATTGGAATTTTTCCTGCCTGCAGCTGCACTACTGGTTGTTACACAAATAATTCTTTTGTCCACCACTTGAGGAAGAAGAATATTGTCAAAATAACCTCCCTTGGTACTACCTACATGCCTGAAACCAGACCCCACAGGGACACCTCTAGTTGTACCTGCAACAAATGCCTGCTATTCAGCAGATGAGCTGCAGAAACAGGTTGGCTAGGGAGACAGTGAGCAATACCCTAGATGGAAAACAGTTTTCATAACAGAGCATAGGGAATTGTCATGCTGTTTATTATTAGCAAGTATTGTGCATGTGACTCATTACCTCTCAGCACACATCCCTACAAAATGATTGTCGGGACAGAGTGCCAGTTCCTACAACACACAGCTCCGAGTTGTGCCACACAGTGCACTGTTGAGATACTTCCTCTCACTAGAACAAGTTCTACTGAGAGCTAGACTAGACCCAGATTTTGGATCTTTTCTGCCATGACCAATTAGATCCTACTGTGTGCATTTGCTTGTTATCTGGCTGTTAATGGTCACACTAATGTTTAGGTTGCAAGAGAGGCATGCTGAAAGGTAAGGAGGAGGTTAGATACCATGTGAGAGTGCTGAAGGAATCTCTTTCTGTAGGGAGATTGTCTGAAATAAAACATACTCAGTGCTTTTGTCCTGTTGATTACAAGATAGTTGTCTGCACCATAAGACCAGTATTCAGCAAAATCAGCAGAATATTCACCAGACAGGGGCCCTCAATTTTTTATTTTTTTTTAAATAAATCCTGTAAAAGAAAGCTATGTATGATCACCCCTTCTTTTCTTTTTGAAGCCTTTAATTGTTAGAGCTATTTTACAATACTTAATACCCTCCTCTCTTACCAGAAGTGCCTTTTTTTAATACCACCATCTGACATAGGATATCTGCTGTCAGTCAAGCTCACAACGCTGTTTATCATGTTCTTAACTACATTGCCAGTAGCCTAAGAAGGCAGCCATTAGAAAATCCATTGCCCATGATTTATCTTGCCAGAACCATTGGATGGCAGTGGAGCAGTTTTCTTTGCTCATCTTTCCACACTTGACAGGGGAGTTTTATTATTGTGTCACTGTTGTAGAACACAAAAAAGGACTTGAGTCTCAGTGAGGACTGGAGTGCAGAGAGAAGTAGCATTTGCTATGATTAAGCCTTGCAGAAAATGAGGGGTGGAGATCTGCTGTGAAAGTAGACATATGTCTTCTAAGAGTGGGTGTCAGGAATCAGGCAGAAAAACTGCAAAGATGATGAAGCATAAAATGCAGCAGTTGTTACAGTTGTATTCTAAACGTATTACATCTATTTTCTTTTTCAAGTACTTCACAAACAACATCCGTGCATCAAAACTAACTGTGAGGAAAAAAAGAAAAGCAAGAAAGCAAGCAAGCAAGCAAGAAAGCAAGCAAGCAAGCAAGCAAGAAGAAAGAAAGAAAGAAAGAAGGAAGGAAAGAAAGAAAGAAAGAAAGGAAGGAAGGAAGGAAGGAAGGAAGGAAGGAAGGAAGGAAGGAAGGAAGGAAGGA
>WYDI02039497.1:8245-24752 GCA_009867235.2 Psittacus erithacus
ATGCTGGGGAGGGACTCTTCATTAGGGACTGTAGTGATAGGACAAGGGGTAATGGGTTAAAACTTAAACAGGGGAAGCTTAGACTGGATATAAGGAAGAAGTTCTTTACTGTAAGGGTGGTGAGGCATTGGAATGGGTTGCCCAGAGAAGCTGCGAATGCTCCATCCCTAGCAGTGTTCAAGGCCAGGTTGGACAGAGCCTTGGGTGACATGGTTTAGTGGGAGGTGTCCCTGCCCATAGCATGGGGGTTGGAACTAGATGATCTTAAGGTCCTTTCCAACCCTAACTATTCTATGATTCTATGACTGCCCAAAGGTTGAACAAGGTGTTTGTTACTACTTGATACCCGTACATAAACACCTTCAAAGAATACTCACAGTGCCAGGGCAAAAGGAAGGCAAGTTCTGATACATATTGACACGTGTAAAAAACTAATTTATAAATGAACATAAGCATATATATGAAGCATGTGAGCTGCAGTCACATTTTGTTCCAACGACCTATAAAGAGTAATTTCTTAAGGCAGGTACACAATACAAAGAACATGTTGCAATCAATTTTACATTATTCATTTTGTTTTATGGGACAGTCTGACATGTTCAGTTAGTCAGTTTCAGTATGGAACTCAAGAAGGCACAAGACCAGTACAAAGCGCTCACTACTGCAGTCTGATTGAGTTAGGAAGTCCTAAAGCAGACTATATGATTATGAATCACTCAACAGAAAAATCCACATAGATGATGAGCTATTCTAGGCAAGTAAGTTGAATGTATTTTTTTTATCAAATAGGTTTAAACTATTTTATAATAGCCTCTTTATCCTTCTATCCCCCCCAACAGGAACAGATTATGATGATTATATCCAAGATTTGTTATTTAAGTTCTAATTCGTTGAAGATAACATACAAAATCCTTCCTAAATTATGGCCAAGAAAAACAGCCTTGCTCACTTAACAATGCAAGGCATTACTTCACATGTCTGGAAGAATCACAGCTTCTGCTTCTGTAGTTCTTTCAGTTCCTTTATGGTAGCATATCCAGCTATGTGGTATCTTGTCTATTTTTATAAAGCTTTTGTAAAGCTTTTCAAAGTTATTTGCACTCCTTTCTTGTCAATTTTTAAGTGCCTTTGCTCTTGATGCTCAAACAATTACTAAAATCTGTTTTCCAATTAGCTTTAGAACTCAAATCTGTTACTTTGCTAGGCTTAAAAGTGGCACAAACTTCTTATAAATTTGTCTTTTTTCTCTGCATAAATTTTCAAACAGTCCCGTATCGGAGATCAAGAAGTTTCCTGTTTTCAATTAGGTTCTTCTTGCTTTTTGTAAAGCCTATTGGGCATACTGAGATGCTTAAAACAAGTCCTATAGTACATAAAAGCTTTATTCATGGCATCCACAAGCATCTGAGAGCACCTATATATTGAAAGCAGACAGGGACAAAGGTATTTAAATAGGTTACGCCACCTTATCCATGTTGTTAACTAAGTTTTAACTAAAATTCACCATATGCAGTTCTGGAAAGCTTATATGTTATTTATACACTATGATTATTTTTGCAGTATGCTGACACTACAAAGTAGTAGTGTAACCCTACACTGTAAGTGTACACTGTAAGACAGTTTCACACTGCAAAGGCTCCGGTTGGTTTACTCCACAGTTTCACTTGATAGAAATGTAGTTTCATGCTGGAAACTCAACAAAAAGGTTGCAAGAGTATTCGGATAGATGACTGTGCTTGTGCTAGTGACTCTGGAACATAACACTACTGCAAAGGTCCTTACACATCTGGCTGCTTTCAGTGAAATCTGACTAATGCACAAAACATTATTACAGGGTTTTACATGAGAACAAGATTAATGCAGAAGTCACAGGGAATAGTGATTTACGAATTCCCTTGGCAGCATTTATTGTATATAATTTAAGTATATAGTCAATTTGCAATTACTTGTATTGACATCAGCTTCTGCCTATGGTTGGTCTACTCCAAATGTGGCATGAGGGACATCAGGCCATGAACAGGGGATACTTTGAAACGAACTTACCTCAGGGACATAGGGGGTGCTAAACAGTGTTTTTCACTTCCAGGCTTACCAGCTTCTGCAGAAGAACTGCTGCAGTTCATTGTCAAAAGAATTCCTGCCTTACAGGTAACACCCACATTGGTCACAGAACACTCAAGTCCAACTTTCTTTTTTTTTTTTTTTTTTTACACTGTTTGAGATTAGTTGCAAATAAGAGAACTTTACTGCTTTACTGGAGATAACAAATACAGAACTGACTGCCAGCATCAGCAACTGAAACTGATGAGGAGCTGAAGGCTGATTAATAGAACTGTAGAATGGTTTAGGTTGGAAGGAACCTCAAAGATCACCTAGTTCCAGCCCCTCCTGCCATGGGCAGGGACACCTTCCACTAGGTTGCTCCAGCCCTGTCTACCCTGGCCTCGAACACTGCCAGGGATGGGGCAACTTCAGCTTCTCTGGGCAACCTGTGCCAGTGCCTTACCAGCCTCACAGTAAAAAGCTTCTTGCTAATATCTAATCTAAATCTCCCCTCTTTCAGCTTCAAGCCATTCCCTCTTGTCCTGTCACTACATGCCCTTGTAAAAAGTCCCTCTCAAGATTTCTTGTAGGCCCCTTTAGGTACTGGAAGGCTGTTACAAGGTCTCCCCAGAGCGTTCTCTTCCCCAGGCTGAACAACTCCACTCCTTTCAGCCTGTCTTCATAGGAAAGATGCTCCAGCCCTTTGATTATCAATTAGACAAACCTCAGACATGACAAGAGCCACAACCACGTGCAGCTTCCGGGAAGACAACTGGTGAGCCAGGTTCAACTAGGTCATCTTTCTTTCACAGACAATAACAATGTTTTATTCTCCCCAGAAATCTGACAAGAGTAAACTTGAATGGTTTTCCTTCCAAGGCAAATAAGAAACATGCCTCTTCTCTAACACACATTAGTATAAAAAGAAAATGCTCTTGATAATAACCATGTGGTGATAACTCACCTCATTACCAGGGCTTTGTCATTTCAAGACTTCTCATTTCCTCAGAATATCAAAGCAGGTAAAATATAAAAGGTCCATTTGTGTAGCACAGCAGTGGTTAATGTTCACTATGGAAGTTGGAAGTAATCCCTCTTTTGCTGTAGTCTACACGCTGCTGCAGTAATTGGCTAAAAGGCTCCTGGCTACTCTTCCTGTGGAAAATAAATAATTCCACTCATATCTGCAGGGCAGAAACAGTTAATGTGGAGAACAGTGCCCATTTCTCTTTGGGTTTGGTGGGGTTTTTTGTGTGTGTGCCTAAAATAAAATAGGTATTAAATAATGAACAGAAAGGAAGACCTTTGAGGTCTGATCTATGAGCAGTCCCCAGTGCATTTGCTGTCCATGAAACCTGTCTGCAACCTTTCACAGAACATTTCACTTCCTACCTGTACTGAAAAGGAAGGTATCTGTTATTCAGACATCAGCTCAGTGACTCTCTGTTTCTCCTTGTGCCTTACAGAAAAACACATATGCTTAATTCCAAGAAACCTGCCTAACATCCATAGTACTATAATACTGGTGCCTTTAAAGATAAACACATGTTCAGGAGCTGCAAAATGAGTTCTTTAGGTAAGACCAGGAAAAAATGCAGAATGAAATAAAGGAGTTGCTAAAACCTTCACAACAATAAGAGGGAGTAGTCAGCAGATTAGTAGCCAGTCATACGCCTCTTGAACGCCCACAAACACTTTGAAGGCAATGAGAATATGGGTACACATATTACAATATATGGCAATAAAGGGAATAAAAGAAGGTACAGACAGCACACATGCCTTATTTTTTTCCCAGCTCATACTCTCTGGCTTTAAGCTACAGCTAAACCAACAGAATACTAGATATTTCACATCAATCAAATGGCAACAGAGCACAAAATATGTAAAATGTATATACTTGGAGTATTTATGCATGTTTCCATATTGGTTTATATCTCCAAGGATAGTAAATGAATTACCATTTATATATGGTAATATAATATGTAATAATATAAATTAATTTTCTTCAAGAAATAAGTCTTTTAAGTTTTACTGCTATAGACTAATAATTATTACTTGTGAACTATTTTCCTTTTGCTTGCTTCCATCAGCTGAAGTGCAAATGAAACTCAGGTACCTTTTGCAAAGCACAGAAAAACTTGCAAATAAATTGTTATTGATTTGCCACCAATAGACAGACACCTCTCAAATAAATGTAATCACCCACTTTGGTAAAGATCGTGTTGCCACCATTCAGTGGAAGGAGATGAAGCCACTAGAGCTGTTGGGGGGAGGAGGGAAGAGTTCTGCAAAGCACACAACTCTGTAGCTTGTTTTGCCTTTCATTTGTGTCCTTTGTCCCCTAACCCCTCCTCACTTACCCACCACAACAGTGTGAAACCCAGGCATGCTCCTGTTGAGGAAGGAAAGACCCCTGTTTTGGTCAGTCTGGAGTAAGTATGTGCTGCATGCAGTCAGCTGCTGGTAGTGCTGCCTCCCGCTTCCTTCTTAAGGTGGGTTTGGGGCAGTGTAGGGCATGCACTTGAGGTTGCCTCCTCTGTCTAGTGACCCTTTAGGATAGCTGTTCTCCTTTCAAACTTTAATAACATTGTCCAAGATGGTTTTGCAGACAAAAAGAAACGTAATCAACCATATAAGCTTGTTCCTTTTATGATACAAGTCTAGAAGCCAAATAAGCCAGTGCAGCTGATGAGGCTGTGTACTGCAGACAAGTCAGTAAAAAACAGAGAAGTGGCTTCAGGAGGTACATGAAAAAAGGAGGTGGCTGATGCTGACAGAGAAATCCAGCTGAGTGTGGTTAGTATTGTCCCAGGAGCTGATCATATCACCCGTGGCAGGGGAGTGGAGAAAACAGGAAATCCCAAACTACTTACTTTGCTAGTAAACTAAGACTCTTAAGCACATTACCAAAGAAATGCTGGATCTATTGAAGTCAAGAGTTGCTACGACATTAATGTCAATGCACTTATAATTTCACCATCGTCTGCACTTTGGCACCAGCATGACATTTATTATTGCAGCCTGGATTATAGGGTTTTATTGGGGGTATTGGTTTTCGCTTAATTTTTAAACTCTGATTGAAATATAGCAAATAAATTGTGACTGTGTATTAACTTTCCATGAATTTTAGTTCATGGTGTATCATTTTGGCACAGGACTGTGGACTTAACTCATTCTAATTAGGTGCACAGCACTCTCATTTACTTAAATGGGATTTACCCAGTGTCTCTGAGGAGACAAGTAAAACAAATGGTTATCTTGTATCTGAATAAATATTTCTGCTATTAGTAGAAGAGCTTCAGCAGTGACTCCTGTAAGGGAGGCAGGGCAAAGATGAAGGATTACATCCTGAAATAATCTAAGGCTGAAGACATATTTATGACTCAGCTGATCTAACAACTCTATGCAGCTGGAAGGCAGGGGGGACTCATCAGTTCTCCTGCCCTCATCCCAACCACATATCACCCTGTCCTTCCCTATGCACAGGTAGAACAATTTGCTTCTCCTCTCATTCCCCAGCACCAAGGTTAATTTTCTGCTGTTGCAGTGAGTCTTTAACCAGCATGTGAGAAAAGAGGAAAAGAAGGATAGCGGGTTGTTAGATCAGTGTAGGCATAACATGCAATTTTACCATTAGCCTTGCTGCAGTAAAAATTAATGGAAACAGCTGGTTTATACTTGGACAAATGGATGGTGCAAGGTCACAACAGAAGAATCCAATGGCCCTGGATACCCTCGTCTCTCTATTGGCACTTACATGCTTCATTCAAGCCTGTGCCTTTCTCCTTCAACAGATACATTTTCACGGCCATTTGCCTTTAAGAAAGTAAAACCCAGAGAGATCTCATTTCCTCAGCTAGATGCCATTACCACCGGCATTCATGGTATTCCTTATATCAAGCACAGACAAAGCCACTGGGAGCCACATCCCACCTCTTGGCTCTTCCAGCTGCCATCTCCTCTTGCCCTGTCCCCACCTGCCAGCCTCTACCCTGGTCTTGGTGGGAACCTCCACCTCTGCTCCCCATTTGGGGGCTGCACAGCACCTTGCAGACCAAGGCACGTTATCCAGGCACATGCACAAGGGCAACAGATGCAAATGATAAAGCCGAAAGGAATCCAGTATCTCATGCTTTGCAGCAGAAGTTAATAGCTGAGAAAAGAATACAACGATATGGTACAGGCACATAAACTTGATGAAAAATTCACCTAAAACCACCTGTAAAACTGTTTTGTTAGTGATTTTCCCTGTCGGTGTTATCTGCACAGATTTATGGGCTGAAGTGTTTCCAACAGCAAATACAAATGCTGAGGGAAAACACTGTGTCTAAGCTTTTATGCCAAATCCAGCCTATAATTAAGTACGCATAGTTTTGACAGCTGAATTACAAGATTCTGTAAATTCCCCAGATCATGTTTTAGATCAGGACTGATCAAAAACATGAGCAGTACTCATGGAGGTGTGTGAACTCCTGCCCTGCTCAGGGCAGGAGCCCTGAGCCCCTTGCCAACACCAGCACTTTGGTGGTGGCACCGGCTGGTAGGGCAACATGGCCCCATGAAACTTGCTTCAGAGGCAAACTGAGTTTTGAGGCAGAAGGTTTCCCAAAGTGGCCTCTTGAAAACTGTGATGGTTTTTTCATCATCCAGCCCTATCCTCTCAATAATCCAGTCACGTATTTAACTAAGGAGGATGGCACCAGGACGGCTCAGCTGTAACGGCCGTTAAGAGTACACAGGCAGAACAACATGCTAGATTGTCATGTCCATTTCTTGTGGGCAATCGGGCATAGGAGGTGATTGATTTTTGGAAGCAACCTCTTTGCTCACACTGCTCCAGAACAGCATTCCAGTGAGAGCCTCTTGCCTAAATTCACCCAAGCAAACACATACCAGCCGGCCTTACACCAACATTATCCTTTAACCAGGCCCTTTGTGTCCCTCTTTTTCACCCATCTAATAAATTTACAATCAAATGCCTCTCATATCAAGAAGGAATACCATTTTCTCAAGATACACTGCTTGTTTCCCCTCAGCCCATGAGTTGCCCATGAGTTACCAAGATGGCCTGAGTACCCTTCTCACTTTGGGGTGATCTCTCTCATTAAAGTGGATAGCTAAGTTAGGAAACGGGACCCATCACCATGAGCGACAGAGGCCCCCTACCAAAGGCAGGCAGGCCTGCAGATGTCAGCAGGGCCTCAGCCTGGACCAGACAAAGCAGCGTAGCTGCTTGTTCCAGCTGCTAAGCAGAAAGGATCATGCTGATGTTTTCCCTGATGTTTGCCTAGTGTCCATTCCTGACTCATAGGTATTCATCACAGGTGAACGATTTTCCCTGAACTATCACCTTGAGGCCAACATGAAAAAATGTCTTGCTTTCTCTTCTTCCCATGTTATGGCTTGTAGCTACCACGGGTTCATATACCCTTCAGGATATATTTTCCCCAGCCTTCAAGTCTAGCACTACCATGAAACTTTCTATTATTTGTTGGTAGCTGCTTGGGAAAGCTTTGGGCCACACCACTGTTCAGACTGAATTTGAATGCTGTTTCTGTTTCAATAGATGGATAAAATTATGAGTATGGTCCAAATCCAACACTGGTCTTCCCATGAAATTAATGAACTCTGGACCAGCATTATGTTAAATTCCAGTGTGAAAGATATTTTCTGTTTCAGTTTCAGCATTTGATTAAAGGCTGATTAGACATTAACAGAAGAGATGTTGACATTTAAAAAAATGCCTCTGTAATTGCATCAATTTACATTCTAAATACAATTATCCAAATGAGCAAACTGTAGCGTTAAACTGTTAGCTGCTACTACTAACCAGCAACTGTAATCTGACCTATTAATCAATTACCTAGACAAAGGTAAAATAGTCTCCAGTTTCAATTATACACAAGAAAGTTCCATTTCAAACAATAAATTTATATGCAAGTCAAAGTTGCACTGCAGGCGTGAAAAGAGTATAATATTTTGGATAATTGGTTTTAGAAAAAATACAAATTACAAAAATATCTCCAAAAGAAAGTGTCTTTAATTGCATATAAAGTAGTTTATGATTATTTCCTGTAATTAAAGCCATGATTTGCTGGGACTAAGCCTTTCTGCAGATGAGTAAGGTATTTTTGATTCACAGAGTCCTCACTAAACCAGAAAAGCAGAGTAGTTGCTCTATTTAAATGCACAGTCATAGACTTGGCTTTTCATGCATTATTTGAATCCAACCCAAATGAAATTACAAGCTTTGTAAGATCTGAAAGGGCCGTGACAAGGCTGACCAGCTGGCTTCTTTTTTGCCACACCACTGGCCCTGGTCAGAAGCCCCATATTTACCCTGGGTCTCGCTCCAATACTGACTGTGTGGTCCCTCCAGCGAGATGGACACAGCAGCAGGAGATGGAAAGGACTCTCCATACCCCTGGAGGTGATGACCTCATGGAGCTAGCTCTGCTCATGTCACGGTGCTCCCCTGGGAGCAGCCCCAGCTCCTGCCTTTATGGCCATTCCCTCAGAGTCCTTGGGCAAGTCCACAAACTGCCTAGTCTTTGTCTCTGCATTTTTAACAGCCATTGCAGGCCACCCACCTTCCTCGTGGGATTCTTGCAAGGACAGTTAGCTTCTTAAATTTGATTATAGAGGATACTTTGTGGAGCTCTGAAGGAAATAAGTGAGACGTATTTTTTGCTAGTGTGGAGCAATCTAAGACAGTGGGCAAGCTTCTCTGTGGCCACCAGATACTAATATGTTTGAGGACTTGCCTAGTTTGAAGGCAGAACCCCCTCCTTCATTCTACCTGCTTCCAAGATCATGGGTAATTGATGGCCGGTTTTATATTCTTAACACAGATTTACTCATTACACTTCAGCTAAGATCTTAAAATTGAAGTTCTACTTCAATCTCTAAAGAACACTGTGAATTAGAACCTTCTACTTCTCTCCACCTAATGCTGTTAGTGTTCTGGTGTTCCTCCTCATTTCCACATGGTCCATGACAGGCTACAGCACATTTAAGCCAATCCTGTGATCTTTTAGTGAACGAGCACCCCCAAAGAGGAGGAAGCAATCTTGCTGTGTTCTCTGCCTAGCATCCTCCCAAACCTCATGTCCCTATATCAGGGACACAGTGAACTCGCCTGCTATGCAGATCCACTGTCTCAAGCACAGCTACACAAGAGTAGATCTTAAAATTTAAACACCAGGGGCAGGACACAATATCTTGAACACTGTATCTATAAGAGAGATCCACTTCCACATCCTTCCAGTCACCTTTGTAGCAAGTGAGAGCGCCTTCCCTCAGGTCTGCATCAGCATTGGAGCATCTCTACAAAACTGGAAACCAAGATGCTTGATTCTCACTCAGCAATACTGTCCTTCTTTACCCTTAGGAAGAGTCACCAAATTTGCTCTTTAAAGGACCAGTATTTTTCCAGAGTAAGGAATACCCATGACAGGACGAGAGACACGGACAAACAGGATAGGACCAGCAAATACAGCCACTTCCACCAGATCTGAGTCTCAAGAAAGTGAAATGCAAAGTTCTCTGCCACAGACCTGAGTGACAGAGCTTCTCTCTTGCCTGCTGTATTAATCATCCTGATTTGTGCTTCTTGCTGCACATATCGTCACTTCAGTGTCTGTGCCCTTCCTCGGATGAAGGCATGCCCTGGAAAAGCTCCTGGCAACAGAAGCAGAAGAGAGGAAATGGGGGTGCTCACACCAGGGTGGGGAGGCACTGACCTGTCACTCTGGCACGCAGGTTTGCTAACCAGATGTGACATGAATAAATGCAGGGCACAGTTTCATAACCACTGCTGAGCACTGCAGCAAAGGCAGCCAGCAAGACAATACGTTATGTGTAACTCAGTTTCCGACTCACCTTTTATTTCCACTCTGCAGTTACAGACTTTCTGTTTCCAACTTTAGCAGATAACAAAGAAGTTTACTCTTCTTATATACAGCTGTGCATTGCTGTGGATCACAGCAACATACAGAAGCATGTCCAAGCCTCTTATTGCTCGAATCATCCCACTTCATATTTACACCTTGCAAACTGCAAAGCTAGCGAAGCCACAGGACATGGGGTGATTTCACCTTGCAAATGCTCAGAGGCACAAGGACAAAGACAAAATTTGGGAGCTGCCTGAGGCGCTAGACATTGACACAGTGCAGCCAAGCCGTGTTTTTCTGCTGCTAGGAAAGGATTAAATGTAACTTGTTTTAACCACAGATTCTATTTGAAGGCTCATGTTTTTTCCTAAAAGTTTGGGGTTGTATTTGCTGTGTACAATGGTTACACTTCACAGGGAATGCATTTATGGCATTTCCTACTGCACAGAGGAGGAATTTCCCTTTGTGCAGTGAAGTATCCCAGTCTAAGCTGCATCCTCCTTTACTTTATTACAAAGACTTTTCCATTAATAAAGTCTGCTACAAAAATAGGTAAAAAACTTTCAGAATCCTCTTTCTATACAATTTAATGTATCAATTACTGTATTTCTTTCTTGTGCCTTTTTTCCCCCAAGACTTGTTTCCCAGAGACCTGCTCCTCCTGAAATGTTATATGGCCAAGGGACTGGTCTGAGCCTTACTCTCTTACTGAGGAGCCAGGAATTAAGTAAGGCAGCCTGTCCCTGTCCTCTACTCCTCTCTTTCTCCCAGAGATACTATGTTCAGGATGACTGAACCACAAAGAGCAGGTCACAGGGCACCTTTGTCCTCAGGTCTGGAGGAAGAAAGCAGTTTTGAATCTGGGTGTCTTTTTATTCATGTCCTCTGAGCCTAACTTTCTGTTCAAAACACTCCTCACTCCATGCCACTGAATTTGTTAAACTTTATCTGTTTCAGCCCTTCCTTCTATGATGAGCTTTATGGTTTATACAGTGGGAGAGGTGTGTTGACGTAAGTGATGGCCAGGCAGCCAGGCTACACAGTTAAAGGCTGCAGCCACTGATGAGGAGGAAGCTGCAGGTCCACAGGGCTCCAAAAGATCTTGCAAAAAGGTAAGTGGAAGAATGCACCACCTTCTTTGTGCTCTTCTAGAAACTGGAAATACCCCTGCCTCACTGGAGACATGAGGAGCAAGTCTTCCTTTTTTTCATTAATCTAATAAAAGCTAGCCAGAAGAATGCTGCTTTTCCCAGGGGTGAGATTGGTGCATTAGTGTTGGCGATCAGTGCTGGAAGTAACAGGACGCATGCACGAATTGCATGCATTCTATTAAATATAGAATATAAATAACAACATTCACAAGAGCTTAGACAAGATTTCCAAGACCCAGAATAGGAATGGGTTATTTTAATTTTTTAATATTAATGAATTTCTTTCTTTCTCACATCTTACTGCACCTCCTCTGTAAATCTCATCAAAGCCTTCTTTGGTTGAGATTTCTTCTGAGGCAATCTCAGGAAAAAGTAGCTCTGGAGTTAGAAAGCATCAGTTCCAGAGCATTGTGGTGGCAAGAAAGGGACAGTAAATGTGTTCAACAACAGACTCTGTTTTCAAGCTTGAATTCAAAGAAACCACGTGAGGCTCACATCAAGAACCAACTTTGTATGTAGCTTATTATGTACAAGCAGTAAGCAACAATTTAAACACAGCTGAAAACTGTCCACCTCTGCATGCAATTACATGCAATCAAAACAAGCCAGAATTATGATCTAATTAAACTAAGCTATATACCAACTACTGTCAATTTTACATAGTTTTGTATTTTTTGAAGGTTTGACACCATGTTCTTGATCACTAAGAGCAAAAACCCTTACTTACTCCCTGCTGGTCACAAAACCTCCAGGAAAGAAAACCAGAAAGGCACTTGGCCACAGAGCCTCAAAAGCAGTTCAAACACACTTCTTTTCCTCATTCTCCAGGCTTAAAAATCAGCTATCTCAGGCGAAGTTTTGCAATACAGGCCATGAAACATGAATTTGTTCCATCTGCTCTTTAGCTAGAATAATTTCTCAGGATTTAAAGTCCACATGCTGCTCTTAGCCACTATCAAAGGCAGATTTAGTTCAGCAATAAGAACTAAGCATAGAAAGAAAGAGATCATTGGTTACAACCAGATTCTTTGTTGAGTTCATTTGAATTTTGATGACCTCCTCAATTTGATTTCAACCAAAGAAACATGCAGTGACAAAGTGCTGAAAAGCAGGACAGAGGCACTAAGAGTGTGCCCTAGCAAAAAAGATAAACAAGTATCCAAATGTATACATAGCTTGCATGTGGAAAACAGCATTACTGGTCAGAGCCTTTAGACAAACTATGCTACAAAATAAGTTTTCTATTGTGTATGCATGCATTTTTAGTGGAGAAACAATTCAGACAACTGAATCTTTTTAGCATGAAAAATATACATTAGGTAATGTTAACTTATTCTAAATTGAATTTGTAATTACTTCTGTAAATACAGTCCCCTTTCTAGAACTGCACCAAGACACCTCCTCTTTCAAAAGATGTCAACAAAGGAAAATTGATATACAACTACTAGGTTACATATTACTGCTGTGGATTTACAGTTATGTTTTCTTCTGAAAACAAAAACAAAACAAAATCCAACAAATCAAATAAGAGATGAAGTACTGACGAAATGTACAACAAATACCAGAAAGAGGATAAATAAACTGAAATAAAAAGGAATTTTTTCTCTAAGCTTCCTAAGGATTTCATTTACCACTTGCACAATTTTTAAGAGACAAAAATGTAAATTATTAGTCAACAGTGTTTCTCTAATGGCAACAGCAGCTATGTATAGTAAAGCAAAAGTTTAATAGTATGACCAACTTTAACTTACGCTCTTCTGCTGCTCAAGCCTTCCGACATTTACAATTCACAAGTTCAAGCTGAACTTAGAAGGACAAAGTCAAAGGTCATATGTAAAATGATATAAGCTGCATGTCACTAAGTAGGCAAGAGTGTGACATAAGGATGGATGGGACTGGAAAAAATTTAGTGATACCTTCCTGCCTCCCACTCCTCTGACTTTCATATTGGAACACTGGAAAGTGGCTGCATGCAAACAGGTTGCGAACAGGTTTTGATTTGTATCACAGATCAGCTACTGAAAAAAAGGAAAAGCTGTTTCTCTGCTTGCCCAGAAAGGTGGTAGATGCCCCATCCCTCAAGACATTCGAGGACAGGCTGGAGTTGGTTCTGGACAACTTGATCTCGTTCAAGATGTCTCTTGTCATTGCAGGGGGAGGTTGGCCTAGATGACCTTTGAAGGTCCCTTCCAACCCAAACTATTCTATGTTTCTATATTGCTTGTATATGCAAATATGTTACTTCACAATGTTGTCAAGCACCTACGTCATGGGAAGGACTCAGTAAATGCTTGTAGTAATTTTTACTTTTATATACAGACACATATAACAGATAATATAGAGCATAATTATATATATTATATATATATAAAGCTTTTATATGAGCATGTAGTACACCTTAATGAGTTATTTTACTTTAAGGATTTTGAAAGGTCAAAAGGTCTGCATATAATCATGGTTGTTATCTGGTCTTTATGTAGCTTTTCAGTGAATTATCTGCCCAGTTTAAGAATACTTCCATATTCTTATCTGGATTATATTAGAATAAACAGAAGTGCAACCAGTCCCCGGTCAACAAACACATCTAGCAGAAACCACTAAGACTATAAAATAATCATCTCTCATTGCAAGCAGCTGTTTACTAATAAACAACTACATGAGAGGCTCTTGAAGGAAAAGCCATAGGAGAAAAAAAAAGGTAGTTTAATTGAAACAAAAACCAAGCAAACATAAAGACATGTAACTAAAAGCACTTCTGAACTGAAACCATAAGTCTTTCTGGCATCCTTCCCAGCTACCATTTGATTCTATGCCCTGTGTGACATTTTATATATCCTCATGTTTGAACTACCCAACCATATTTTGTTTCTTCCTTCTACCAGTTTTTGAACTGCACCCATAACGGTGTCACTATATAAAGGAATTGTACCATTCCACAGCACTTTATTCTATTTGTAACCTGATTCATGCAGCTGTTTAAAAACTGTGAAAAGATGCTCAGGTATCTCAATGTTTTTCATGAAACAGGACAGGATCCTGCAGTAAGAATTCTGAACTTCGAACTGAGTTTTGCAGCACTTGCATTGCCCTGTAGCACCTGTAGTTTTGTCAGCCTTGACCCCAAGTTCTGAAAATTGTTATTACCCTAATTAAGTAACATTATGACAGTACCCACTATGTATTAAGCGCTGGGCAAACATGAAGTCAGGCACCTTCCCCGCAAAGCTCAAACTTTCAGAAAAATAAGGACAGCAATGCATTAACTCCACTAATTATAATTTTTTAGCAAACAAAACTATTCAAACACTGGTCTTCCCCAGTGCTAACACAGGACACCTAAGTTGTAGATTCCCATGGTTGAGCTTGTCACTCTGAGTTCCCTTAAAAATCAATGGGAATTTTTAAAACATGTCACCTGATCCACTTTAGATAGCTCCTTCAGGGTGAGTACTGAACTGTAGATTCCACTCCCTAAGGGGAGCCTCTGTTAATTAGTGAGATTGCTTGTGCTATGTGTTAGTCCACTAAGATGCCATGGTACGCACTGATCTCACAGAGGAAAGTGCCAGTCGGGGAGAGGGATTTGAAGGCAGAAAATCTTAAGGGACAAACTTATTCAAGCAGCTTGTTCAGGGCTTAACGGGTACGTAAAAGACAGTGGAAGAAGCAAACAGAGAAATGTGTTGCAAAACATGGGAAAAAGTATAATGAAGTGTGTAATAGTAAATGATCTCTCACAATTAGTTTGCTGGAAATAATACCTGGAAACAGAACTGAGAATTTCAGAGAAATGCCTAGTGCTACACCCTGTCCACAAAGAGAAGGCAAAAGAAATCTAGCAGGAAATAGTTCATATTTTACTAAGCCATCCCTGTAAAAGCAAAAAAATAAGCCAAACCAAATGTTCACAAATATCTAAATTACCTCAACATACTCAGCTTAAGCAAGACATCAATGCTGTGAACTTACTGTGTGCTGCTCTGCTATCTGGGGGTCATTCATCCCGAAGAAGTGTTTAACTAACTCCAAACTCCTCATCTTGTAAAAAAATGTATCAGTGTCACCCTTCTTCTTTTGATTGTCCCTTTTGGTTGCGCACGTACACAACTGTCCAAAAGGATCAAGTTTCATCTTGCTAAGACATTTCAGTTGTGATGGATCCCATACTTCAGTCTCTAAGCAGCCTTAGGTACATAGTTACTTATGAACTGGTATATTTCCTAACCAACATCATTAAAATAACAAGGCAGTTCACTGAACTTGGAAAATACTAAGAAATTCTCTAGAGTGTAACATCTGGTATAAAGGAGGAGAAAAACACTGTTTTCAAGTGCAAGACATGTAAGAACTGGAGGCTAAAACAAAACCTATTAATCTATCTCCACCCCCATGTTCAAAATGAAAAACAGAAAAAATACCCTTTGGTACTTCACATTAGGAAGACACAAAACTGAGATGTCTCCCATCTGGTTTGCTTCCTGTTTTTTAATAAAAAAGCAAAATCACCCTGTCCTTTTATCCTGCTTTCAGTAGTTTTCAGATCTGCTAGTTTCCAAGATGTTTATACTGTTCTTATCCCATTTTATTTGAGTGCCTGTCAAGCTTAACTACTCTGCTTCAGTGAACCAGTACCTGACATTTTCAGATTATCATGACCAAACTTACACAAATCACAGATCTGGCTAAATATAGGGAGCTGAGTGGGGAGGTAACTACCTCTGTGCTCCTGTAATAAACTCTTGACCTCCCTGGTGCAACTGTGAGTAGGCCACAGGCTTTCTAAGCTCCTGCTATTCCTGGGAAGCTGCTGGCAGCCATGGATGACCAGATGGTGACAGCTCTGGCCATGACCCCTCCACCTCATCCTGCAGCACAGCCACAAGAGAATTGTGTAGAGTTGGACATACTGGCTTTAAATCACCTGGTGATTTCCTTCCGCTGGAGAAATTCCTGTCATCCAGTCAGAGCTTATGGCTTATCTGCCTAGTCGGAGCCATGACTTCCAGTGCTTCTCTCACACAGGCATGTTGGGAAGGCTCCTTGGACAGTGCCCTTAACCCTCACTGCTCAAAAACTGCTGTATACACTATCAAAACTTACTTACTGATCTTGGATGAACAGCTAAGACAAAAATTGTCTTTCCTGGGGACAGGAAGTGTTTGAAGACGGCTCATAGACACTTTTCTGTCTAAACGCATCTCTGTTGTGCTCACAGCCCCTTGCTCTCGTGAGACCTCACTTGGAGTATTGTGTGCAGTGCTGGTGTCCTCAACATAAAAAGGAGCTGCTGGAACAAGTCCAGAGGAAGGCCACGAGGATGATCAGGGGACTGGAGCACCTCCCATACAAAGACAGGCTGAGAAAGTTGGGGCTGTTCAGCCTGGAGAAGAGAAGGCTGTGTGGAGACCTCATAGCAGCCTT
>WYDI02039497.1:25171-45329 GCA_009867235.2 Psittacus erithacus
ATAAGGAAGAAGTTCTTCACTGTAAGGGTGGTGAGGCACTGGAATGGGTTGCCCAGGGAAGTTGTGAATGCTCCATCACTGGCAGTGGTCAAGGCCAGGTTGGACAGAGCCTTGGGTGGCATGGTTTAGTGTGAGGTGTCCCTGCCCGTGGCAGGGGGTGTTGGAACTAGATGATCTTAAGGTCCTTTCCAGCCCTAACTATTCTATGATTCTATGATTCTAATGTTGACCTTTGGCTCTGCTCTGTCTGGATGAGATTTTGTTCCATTTCTCCTTTTATTTTGCAGAGAAAGCCTCCATGCTAGGGCCCATCAGCTGAGAGTACTAGCTCACTTCACAAGGCTTAAAATAGCATCTGTAATTGATGCTACTGTTCCTACATATTTAAATCAAATATAATGCTGATCACAACTCTTAAGAAACATAAAAATGCTACTAAAATCCTTGTGTGGCAATGTCAAATTCTCTGTGATTCATATGACTTAAAGCTCTAGATTTTGGATATGCATGGACTGCAAACCAAGGCAGAAAATGGATTGTAATATTTGGTTTTGTTTTTCTAACATGATGGCTGCCTTATAAACAAACACAACATATTGTAACACAGATCTCTCAAATTCTCCACCAGTTCTAGGTCTGGTGGAACATGACTTGGCTTTTTTTTAAGATACCAAGTGACATTTTGATGTTCATTTTAATTCAGGACTATGAGTTTCCTCAACTTCCAATGAAGAAAACAATTAAAAGTAGACACATTCTAAGATTTGTTTCCCACAGTTGAGATTTCTTTCTGCACAATTGAGTAAATAATGTCTCTTCATTCACGCAAAATATGATGACATAAGTTAACTTAAATAGTAAAACTCTGTAACTGCTCTTCATCCTCTTGCCAACTTTCCAGGCAAGCGGCTGGAAAGTTATTTCAATCTTATTAGAAAGAGGACTATATTTTCAAGGTCTCAAGTAAAATGCTTCACTCTTGTGACACAACAGCACACAGACATTCCTTCACATAACATTTTCAGTATTTGAAAGCATTACTTTATGATCTTTAAAAGTGGTATGAACTCAAGATTTCCTCATCTTGAAGTCTTATTATCCAAATGGCATTATGCTGTGCAAAATGCTTCACTGGCAGCAGGCATCAATATGTTCCCTTAGCATAAACAGGGGACAAAAATCCCCTCCTCTTCAAGCCTGAATACAAGAGACTTCCACAAATATGCCGTGGGAGAAAGCTTTCCCCTGGGAAAGGTCACACGGTGATACCACTGACCCTGGTTACTGGCATGGGATGGCTGAGGGACGCCAAAGGTCACTGCTGCCTGGCTGCACTTGGCTGATAGCACGGGTCCACAGGCTGCCCTCACCACTTTGTCAGGCTCATCTGTGCTCTCACAGCCATCCCTCCCCTTCCCAGGCTCTCTACCTTCATCACATCAAGGGGAGGCAGCAATCCTTTGAAATGTTATGAAGGAAATAGCTTAAAAGCACCATTTCTCTGTGGAAAAGAGACTGCATTAATTCAAATATACAATGTGCTTGCATTTCAGGGAAAAATTGGTAGCACGCATTCAATCATTGGCCTCACTGCAGTGCTCTCTGGCAGGACAGAGCCATGCAAGCCAAGCACATGTGCCGGAGGGAAAAGGTACACCACACTCAACACTAATACCTTCAGACCATGGAGAAATGGCCAGAAGCCTCTAGAGATGATAAAACTGAGGCTTCACCAAGCGGTGGAAACAAAGCACAGGGTGGGTATTTGTGGAGAGGATGATTAGTGAGATTGTACTGGGTCTGTAACAGGAACAGAGTAAAGGGGATGGAGGAAAAAACAATTTTAGCACCAGCATGCTTTTCAAGGAGCTTTACACCTCAGTCCCTCTGCCTCATGCTGGTTAACATGTAATCTTAAAGGTCTTCCATAAGTTTAGTGTTATTCATAGTACTTATATGGCACCAATAATCCACAGCCTGAGAATAGCAGGCAGAAACAATGACAACCCAGGTCAAGCAGCATAAAGCAATGGAAGCACATTTCTCACCAGTCACAAAGAAGCTCTGCATACACCCTGGAGACTTCATAGAAAACAAGGCCCAAATTCAGGAAAGTACAGAAAGAGAAAACCAGGACGACATAACATATGACAGAGTGCATTTTGGTGTGGGTTTTATTTTTTCAATAAGTAATTTGTTGACTCCATCACCCACATCTTACAGGTGTGTTGCAGTTGTTAGCAAAGCTCAAAAAGCCTGTGCCAAATAATATTCAGCCCCATTGAGAACTCTAATAAAAAGCCACTGACTCATTAGCACTTTATCTGGACACTTTTGTTTTCCTTTAAATTATTTCTTTCATGCCAGATGGAGAATTAAAACACTTCTAATAAAAACTGACATGTACATTAGACTTCTGTTCTACATAATAAAACATTCATTTCTTTTAAAAGGGATGAATTACTGCTTGAAATTTACATTACAGGGAATTGGATGTGGTTACGTATGAAGAAATGTTTTAAATCAAAAATATCTGGAAAACTTTCATCTTTAGAAAACTTCAATTCAAAAGGTGCTTCGTTTTATGGCAGCCTAGGGGCTGACATTCAGGTAGTAGAACTGAAGAGACTTAGTTTAACAAAGTATTTACCACGTTTGTGAATGAACTCCTGTGTTCTTAGTTCTTGACTAATCTTTTTAGATGTGGCAAATTTTTCATCTGAAACTGATCCAAATTTGCCTAGTCTATACATTGAAGTAGATACTCCTCATGAAAAGATGTACTTTCAAAGCATTCCAGTATTTCTGCTTTTGGCTGAGAAAAAAAATTCCTTCACAGCATTTCATATTTCAGAAATTCTGCTTCCAAACCCAGGAAGTACCATCAAAACAAAGACCCAAACAATCCCATCTCTCCTATGTCAACACCAGCAAAAGAGCCTGGAGATGAACTCCTCTGATTATTTTGCAGGGCCAATGCAGCAGACAGTGAGACTGGAAACCTCTGCGCGGGCACCCACACAAACTTTGAATGTCCATCACTGGGGCACTGGGAAAATCTAGTTGTTCTGCTTATTACTTTCCAGCTTGCACAGTTTAATGCAGTTAAGAGGATATTTATGAATGCAGACTGTCCAGACTACATCAAGTATAAACAGGATTGAGACAAGGTTTTTTTTTTCTTAGGTTATGTTTTGTTAAAAATATGGTTTTGCTCAAAACAGAAGCAAGATCTGAGAAGGAAAGAAAGGCATTACAGAAAGAAAGCAGGGCTGGACAGCAACATTACAGCTGACAATACCACCAATTTATCCCTCACTTGATTGGAAATTACAAATAATAAAAAACTTTCAAATTTTCCTGATGGTTTCAATAAAGAAAGTTTTAAAAGAAAATAATATATTCACATGTAAATGTATTTTAAAGTAGATACGGTTCAGATGGTCTCTGGAATCATTAGTCCAAACCCCAGTCTATCCATGCAGTGGAGTGATGGTCCCCACACCTGCCTCCAGCTGGGCTACACACAAGCAAATCAGAGACTCATTTCCCACAGACATACAAACCTCCTGTACATCGTTCAGTGCATCCATCTCAGCTACTAGAATTAAGCTCCTCAGCACCAGTAGCTTTGTGCATCACTCCGTTAGTCACTGGACTCACAATGCTCCTCTCCTGCCACAGTCAGTGCAGCAGCATAGCAGGAGTTCCCTTAGCCCCTTCTAAAATTGTACATGCCTTTCAGCAAAATCCATACTATACCTCAAGCCTATCACAGTACATACGCAATACAATGCTTCCCATCCTTTTTTTACATACTGCTATAAGAGCATTATTTTCTGCTTACATATTTACTGTATTATTTTAGCAAACACAGCCTTTTCCCTTTTCTTGTCCTAACAGAAGCTCGTTATTATCAGACTATGTCACTTTGTTCTGTTTCTCCCTCAGAAAACTCATTCTGATTTCTGTCACCTTCTTCCAGACAGACTGCCATGTCTCATTCTGCTGTGCCAACAAATAACTGTCAACTTGTTGCAATGTCCCATTTTCAGGTACACATCTATGCATTGTTGAACATTGCTCCAGTAAAGGAGTTTCTTTGTCTCTTCCTTATCCCACCATGCCCCAGAATAATTTGGCTGTGGGTTATTTCTTGTTTGCTTTAGGGTGTACTGTAGTTTTTCCCATGGTCAGAAAAATTCCCTGTAATCAGATCCATTACTTACAAGCAATGGTACATGAAACAATGGGTGACTTTGGTGGTATCTTAAAAAGTAACAATTTCAGGGTGGACCAATCTTGAGATTTCTTAATATTACCAAAGCTTTTACTGATGCAAGCAAGAATTTTCCCAAGAACTGAGGAGAAATTCAAAGTTTTGATCAAAGAAGAAAATTCATCTGAATTAACGGCATTTTAAGTCTAGGAAAATTTTGAGGCAGTGATCATGCAGGCCCTTCTTGTGCTTGCTTATGATGACTATATATTGGTACCCTGACTGGGATACCAAGAATATATATATTATTATTCTAACTATAAATGGTAAATTCTATTTACCCTAACTCTACCCTAATTCTATTCACTCTGATTCTTTTTCTGGTAGCATTTCACTTATAACTTTAATCTGTAACGTAAATTTTCAAGTAAGCTAAATTTCTAAATACTAAAGCCATTTTTTTATTTTTTTTTTTAATTTCTGAAACAGCTCATTCTTGTTACAGTGCTATATTCAAAAGCAGCTGGGTCAAATTCAGTTCCTTATGAACAGTCCTTGAAACATTAAAATTGCATGAATAACCAAGAGCCTCAGTTGCATAACCAAGGCCAAGGAGGAGCCAATAAATCTCTGCCAGTTAGCCCTATTCATGAGTAACTTTTGTTTGACTAAAGCATATCAGCTAGAAAAGCAACCTGTCATAGTTCGAAGATTTAGAGAGATGAAGAACCTCTTGCTTCCCTTGATAATTTGTCAGAATAATGAATCATTTCTACTGTGAAAAATGTTGTGCATTACTCGTGGTCTCAATATGCCCAACTCTCTAGCTGTAACCTTTAGTTTGTATTATGATTTTTACTGCTGTTCTAAAGAACCAATATAAAACCAGTATATTTTCTCCTGCTTCAAGAGACTTACATTTTTAAATTAAGGAAGCACTTCATTTTGATAGGGTCAACAGATTAAAAAAAAAATAAATCATGGTTCTCAGAAAGAAATAGCTTCATCAGATCTCAAACCATTCTGGCTGACTTTCTTCTGCAGTGGTTCAACATCCCTTCAATAAATTAAGCCTGAAACTACAGCAAGCATTCTTGTCACAGTGCGGGTCCAAAGATAAGGCTATTGTTGAGTCCTAACCATTACCTTCCTGGAAGATAACTCCCTCTCCTTTCATGAGTGTGTTGCACTAAGAACTTGCAGTTCAAAAGACCCCTACATCCCTTCCAGACTTACCTCTTCTCAGGGTACAGCTGACCCTATTCCTGGAAATTCCATCTGGAGAAGCGGTGGAATCTTCTTCAGAAGGAATACTCAGGACAGCTGATGGGGTGTGGATAACCTAATCTAAGACTTTTTCTACAGTTTTTCAGATGCTGTCCAGAGGCCCTTTCCAATTTAGGCTGTGCTATGACACATGATCACACACTTGATCAAATGTAGTTCATTCAATTCTCCATTAAATTTTCCAGGGCTAAGGCAGAAGTTTACAAAGGTATTTGGTCTTATAGGTTCGTAATGCCGCTGCTAGTTTTCTCAACTCCAACTTGGTATCTTCTTTTAAGTTCTTATGTGTGAGAAGTTCGACCCATGTAATATTGCAGTGTATACTGAACACTTACCTTAGATACATCATGTATTTATGCTTTGTCATAATCATTAACTGACTCTACTCTTTACCATCAGAAAGTGACTCTTCAGGCAGCTGTGTGCTCCTACACCACCAGCAGTAGATTCAGTCATGCAGGAACTGTATGCAGGTCATATGCTTGCCTGCACACAAACATGTGCACACTGTTCCTAAGATGGTTACTTGGGTCTAACAGTTCATGACCTCTGGCTTCATCTCTCAGGTCAAAGGATATATTTACACATCTGACTAAAATCTCTTCTCATCTGTTGTATTTGTAATTTTCCTTGTAAAACCACTATTCTAGCACTTGTCTCTCTTCACATCTTTGAAGAATTGCTTGTCAACCTTTTTTGTGCATTTTAATGATGAAGTGCTCAAGAAACAAAAGGTAATCTCAAAATATAATCTCACAAGTCTCTGAGGTTGTGACAGGCTCTGATTTTGTAACAAGATACTGTGTACCAAATAGAACAATATGTCAAATTTCTATGGCAAAAGATTGTAATGTAACTGTTGGCAGCTAATCACAATGAATTTCTTCACCAAAGTTCAGATCCCAGTAAAAAGCTACATTTCTATAAAACCTGCTTTTTAACATATTCCCAACAACTCTTTCAAGAAGTGACCACATTTAACATTCTTCTATATAGAAAATTTTAGCTTCCAACTATAATTACCTCCTCCCAACTGAACTTATTTCACTACAAATTCACAAAAAATATAAAATAAGGCTGACCAACCAAATTCGAAGTCTTGTTACACTCAAGTGGGCAAACCAGGACCTCTGGAGCAATCCACAGTTTTTTTCAAACGTTACATGTCATCTACTTCTCCCTCTGCAAGCCCCAAGGGGCAGCAAGTCTCAAGGCACCCTGACCATTTTCCTTAAAACTTCTGCAGGGAAACAT
Source organism: Psittacus erithacus (assembly GCA_009867235.2). NCBI lineage: Eukaryota > Metazoa > Chordata > Aves > Psittaciformes > Psittacidae > Psittacus > Psittacus erithacus. The sequence goes on from WYDI02039497.1 coordinate 31,932, forward strand.
CCAAATAATGGCTTTTCCCTGCCTGCGTCTGCAAGTAAAACACATTCTTTCTCTTTTCCAGGAGGAGGTGTAGAAACTATGCTGGTATCACTCACCAGCTATTTCCTAGAAGTAAACCAATGCCAGATGACCTGTTCCAATGGTCGAGCCATACTGGATGCTAACACACCTATAGCTCCCCTACAAGGGGCTGAAGTTGGAAGGAATGTGTATCTTTCTGCTATTTCATTCTTTAGATAATTTCCTGGATATTACAATAATCTTCTCTCTTTAGTTATCAAGACACTGATCACTAAGAACTTGCTACTGCTACTCTTTATGTAAAGGTCACTGCACTCTACAAATGATTTGTGGCAGCCTGCAATGCAGCACGGAAGACAAAAAAAATACCCTGCAAAAGAAAGAAAAAGCAAAACAATTGCATCATGGTTTGCTTTCATTTTGTTTACCTAACACTGTGGCTGAACAAAACTGAGACGTTTCTTGGCCTGTGAAATAGTATGTGCAAGTCATTAGACAATGAGCTTGTTCTTAAAGGTTGGATTAATTCAGACTGTACAAAACTGCTTAGATTAAGTCTGCATTGCTTTCATGTGAAGTAGCACAGCAATGTGCAGAGAGACAAATACAGGTTTTGTCCTGTTGACTCTCAGCCTGCTAATTATGAAAAAGGGGGAGAAAGGCCCTGTTACATGGCCTGTGATCTTATTCCTTTATCGTTTCTGACCAGCACAATCTAGCAGGAAAGAAACAGTTCTACTGATAAGAAGGAATATCTCCCTCTTTTTTAAGTGAAGGTATAGTAGCTGCTCTCCTTTAAGTCAAACAGAGCACACAGTACAGTATTTATTTAAGAAATTTACCAATATGATGAATTATTAACTTGTTTCGATTGTGTCTTTTTAGATTTCTGACAAAAATTGCAATTCCAACAATGCCTCCATATCTCAGCATCCCTTACTTTTCAGCAGCACACTTTGGACCCACAGAAGCAAGTTGCAATCATATTATCAGTCAAAAAATACTGCTGAAAACCAGCACTTTTATTAACAATTTAATCAGATGCTTCTGAAATCATCTACAATGAACAGCAGTTAACCCAAACACCCACCTGGGATGGTGAAGTCAGTTTGACGTTTGTATATTCCTACTTACTGAAACCTTTCAAGAGGAAGAGCTTAGTTATTACACACCATCTGCCTTTGTCACATATTTACATGAGCATTTAGGAAAGCCAGTGGGGAGAAAACTGCCTTTATTGCACTATTACTGCTGACAACTAACTTCACCTCCATAGGGGATATTTGAGCATCATGCCTAATGGATGTCTGAAGCAAGGGCTTAGATGAGAAGCAACTGGTAATCCTCCTCTTAGATGAGAACAAAGTGACAGGAGAGATAAGAGAAATCACACAGGCTGTGGAGCTGGCAGATTTGTTCTTTGCAGGGCTTCTTGGTGCCTGAACTGATAAATTATCAAATAGCAGAGCTATGGTTATGACTGCTTACCTGTCTGTTATTAACAAGAAAATTGGAAATTCTCCCTTTCTTTGTGAACCCAGGCAATCTAGTCATGTAAAACACAAACCATGTGTTTTTATTGAGTACAACATCACAATATACTGTTAACCCTGAAGTCTATGTTGGTCATTAGTTTTCAAGAGGATTTTAATGGTTCCGCTCTTAAGTGCAACAGCCAACACACCCAAACTGACTCAAGCCAAAACATTTTCTGTAGCTAATCAAGGCCTTTCTTCCCCACAAAAATTCAACTATCCCTCCATCTTAGATTTCAGATAAAATAACTTAATTCTGCCTATTGCAACAGGATGCTGCCAAACTCAGCTACTTGACTGAACTTGGGTGAACAAATGCAGGTGATTTTGTGGGCTGGCAGAGATATCAATATGAAATCAGGGTGGCTGTTCTAATTAAATGAGCAGTCATCAGTATATAAGCTTATGTTTCCAAGCACAGGTCCTTGCCATATATTAAGGTAAGTAAAACCAGATCATCACCCTCGTCTCCACTGAAACTATTTGAAGGCAGAGTTAACATTTTGAAACGATGACTGCATTTTAAAAAACCTCTGAAAGATCACAGAACCCAGACATTCAAGAAAGTTTTCAAACCACAGGGAAGATAAGCCAGAAACAAAGCAGCAGTGGCTAGACAAACTTTACTTGAAAGGCTTGATAACTTTTGTCTGACCGTTTTTTTTCAGAGGAAGTTAGAAAAGCTATTCTGCCCTCAAAATTGCAAAATTAAACAGAGAAAGAAAGACAATGAGAAAAGCATAGACCTTTTGGCAGTATCCAGGGAAGTTTGACAAGCAGCAGCAGAAAGCACAGATCAAAAGAACAAATAAGTTCTTTCATTGTAGAAAATACCTAGAATTCCATGTTTATCTTACCACAATAAGCTACTAAATGGTTACCTAAGCTGCCCTTGTTTTGCCAGGCGACTCAATACATCTGTAGGTTTTACCCTGCATTAGTTTTAGTCTGGTGTGTTTAAAATGCTACAGAGCAAGTAAATCTAATCTAAAAGGTTATACATCTCCTCGGGAAAAAGTCTTCACAAAGAGGGATCACCTTCAACAGAAAAACTTTTTGGTATAAACTCAGAATTACTTGCCCCAGTTCCTACATCAAAAACCACATAGCTGTGACATGCCACAAAAAGTTTAGCCCCTTTTTCCTCTAGTAACATATCGCTGGTAGTTGTGAGAAATCCAAAGAAGTACAGTAAAAAAAACCCCAACCCAACCCAAGAACCATCTCACACGTACCTATGTACTTGTGAACTTTTTAAAGATTTATTTCCTTAATTCTTGTTTTAGAAACTATTAAAAGTTTCCGTAAAGCCCAAACTGCCTTTTCCTGTATATCACAGTCACAAAGAAATCTAACATAAGTGGAAGTATTCTGGGCAAAATAACATCCCTGAGACAGGTTGAAGTCATGCAGAAACAAGACTGAACTTGCGAGTTCACAGTTTCTTTAAAACAAAGCAATACCTGCTGTCACAGCATGAGGAAAAAAAGATATCTCAAACCCAAAACACGACAGCAGAAGCAAGAGAAAACGTGGGGAAAAGTAGCTCACTCATCTTCACTGTCCAAATACCTTCAGAGTAGAAGTCTACTGTTCTCTAACCCTTCAATTCAGAAGAGGCCCTCAAAGTAGCAGTTACTTTAGACTCCTGGAAGACTTCCAGTAAATAGATTAAACCTTCCGCATAAACACCCTCTATAATTAGAGAAGAAAGCATCTTGGGTTTTGGGCAGCGTATGACAAATTTCAAAAACATGAAATCAAATTGTATTTTAACATGGTTCAGGGGAAACCTTTCTTCTGCAGACTGTCAGTCTCCCTCTCAAGAAGTTTGATAACTACTGTAGTAACCTACAGTTTTTTGCACCTTTCAAAACTAACCTAGAAACATGGATAGACAGACAACAGGATGATGATAATGAACACTTCAGAACATTCCTTCTCAAAGGGAGCAGCCTTTTGGGGTTAAAAAAGGTGATCCATCTAAAAGATTCCACCAACTTACACAAGCACCATAAAGAAAAGCCCTGACTTTTCCTCAGAGCTGTACCTGGCTTGCAGAAGAGGAGCCAGAGGAGCAGCAAATTGCTGAGAGGCTCCTTTTTCTTCTTGGTTGTGCCACAGGAGCACGAGTGGTTACCTCCTTCTCAAAATCCATCCCCTTAGTAGCAGACTGCCACCAGCATGGAATGACAGAACCAGGAACAGCATGAATCCCTCTTCTTCCCAGCACAGATTTTCTATAGGTGTGCATATGCAGCAGAGCCTCATCTGATGGGAAATTTTGTAACACATCCGGGTGTACGAATGATTCATATATAAAAAAATACTGGTTTCTCATGGTTGCATGCTTGCATACGGGCGGGGATTGAACAAATACACATTTGCACATCGGCTAGAACTACCTTTTTGTGACAGGATTAATACCCCAGGTGATGATATAGCAATGAAGAAAGAGGGTAAAACACGCACAATAAAAAGACATATGCAAGAAGCCCAAAGTAACACGAATAGTTACTTCCATGGTGAAATCTGTTGTGGAATCAAGCTACAGCAACAACCAAGTACTATACGTGACCTCCGCAACGGTTCTGCATTACTGAAAGCTATTCACTGGCCTCAGGAAGAAACCCGACTCCCACTTGCAGCAGGGTCCCAGGCTTGGTAGGGGATTAACCCAGTTGTTCAGGATGGAATTAGAACGCTGCATCCAGGAGCCCTGCCTGCGCAGCAGTGCCCATCAGCTGCCTTGTGCGAGGGAGCTGTGCGCGCCCGGCGTGCCAGGGAGGAGCAGCAGCAGGTGCCTGCAGGGCCTGCCCATGCGGGAAGTGCCGGCAGCAATGTCCGGTGCGGAGAACACTTGGTAAAAATAAAGCAGGAGGGAAGTACACATGAGCTGGGAATTAAATACTTGCATCTGATACCAGAGGAAGAGCACATCGGCCAGCCAGCCTGCGTGGGGCTCAAGCCAACTGCACTCTGGTCAGCAGGAACAGCTCCACTGACATCAATACCCATGCTATGAGGGCCAAGACAAACACTGTGATCTGTGCCTCCTCGCTCCATCCCACCCCACCCTATTGCAACGTTCAGAAGGGATAGGTTGTCCACTGATTCCCAGACAGCTTTTGATGCTGTTTCTATCACACGTTTTTATTTAAATTCTCCAATGACAGACACCATACTAATTACTTGGGGTAAAACAGCACAGAAACCCTCCTCAGCCCCACTCACCCGCACAGGAACATGCAGAAGATACCATCCTGCCTGTACTCCCAGTGCTGGATTTAGTATTAGGCAAAAAAGATGTCAGCTTGGTTTAGCAGCTGAAAAACAACACTGATTCTCAGTAAAAAACCCCAATACTTCCAGCCATCACTGACAAATCAGGGAGCTTGAGATACCACAGTGATTCCAGTTTAAAACCAGGAATACTGAGGTTCCCCATATCCATAGGTAGTAGATGTTTACATAAGGTTGTCTTTTCAATGCAAAGCCATTAAGCAATTTTAATACAAAATAGCATTTTTAAAAATAGAGAATGCATGATACACATAATGAAAGAGTTAAATTAGCACACAACATCTGGGAAGGTTTCGAGCAGTTTGGGCCTTTTTTCTTTTTTAAAAGACTTGTAGGGAAAATATGACCTAGATCAAGAAATTACTGAAATTCTAATTTCTCTGAAAAAAACCGAACCAAATCAAACAAAAAACAAACAAAAAAAAAAAAGAAAAGAAAATATTTTTTTAAGATCTGTAAGATATTTTATAAATGTCCTAGCTTTTCATATACACATTTTTAATGGAAGTGTTTATGCTACATGTGTATTTTTTAATTATCTTTTTACTTTATGCTAAATAATTCTTCCCTCCAAACAATATTTACGGTTATTTAAACCAACCAACCAATGCCATACCATTGTTTATTTATTGAGCCAATGGGAAAAAAGTGACATTTCTTCTTTCTTACTCTAATCAAAGTCAAATATTTGTTCCTTCTGTGAGTAATTTATTACTAATTACAACAGTCTGATGTATGGCATTTTGTGTTACTAAATATAGGGCTTCAAATGAATAAATGCAGCTAAAATTATGCTTTCAAAGCACAGTGCACGAAAGCCCAAAGCTCATACATAGACATTGACAGCAGGTCTGTTTCCAGACTTTAGACACCCACATACCCACAAAATAGGTGCGCATTGAAAAAGCCTCTACTTATTCATCTAGCAGTAAATGTATCTGCAAGTGAATGTATCATGTAAAATCTAAAATCAGGCTCAACTTATCTCAAATATAAACCATGTTTTAACTCTTTTGTTTTTTGCTGTTCACTACTTCTTGCTGTCTTTCTCCTTCCTTGGAAGACTGACATGTTCCTCAAGAATGAAAAAGATCTTAGCTTCTATTGAAATGGAATTACAATTAGTTTTTCTATTTTGAAATCAATTCAAGAACATAGAGACAGTCTATAAAATGTGTATGTAAGAAAAGCTCCTTAGAGGCTGAAATATTCTTAAAACATAGTTGAACCCTAGAATTTACAGTCATGAGACATTAACATAGTCAAGAATTTAGCAATCCAAAACAGAACTGGACATTCATGCAGGTATCAAGCAGATCCAGTCTTACAACTAACAAGAACACATTTTTGGAAGATAAAATAAGTCTCAAAATGTGGGACAGAATAATCTGTGTCTACGAAAGATCAGCACATACACGATGTACATGGCAAATTATCCAACATCCACTTCCTGAGAGGTTGTTAGAACATCCTTAAGAACCCATGGCAGAAGCCATGGTGAAGAATATATTATTGGACTTTTTGGATTTTAGACAGAACCTATTAAAACAGCTTCTCTATTCATTTCTTTAACAACTAATTTTGATTTTTAGGTTACTTTTTTTTTTTTGTTAAATGAAATGCACCTATGGCAGCGTATTAAACAGCAAGTCAAAACCTTTCCTAAACTTAAATGCCAAAGCTCAGTGTTTACTAAGGCAGCAATCTCCTAGTGAGTGAATGGAATCACTATAACCCACAGTACAAGAGATCACGCAAAATGAAACAGTACAAAAGGTACTAATGACAAAATCCCCACAAAACCCAAAAAAGACCCTTCAAAACAATCTCAACCAACCAGAAGGCCCTGTGTTGGCTTGATGTGTCAAGATGCAAAATTTAATACCATCAGGTTCTGAATCTACTGAACTGGTACAATCACCATGATTGGGTGAATGTTGAAAATGCACAACTCAGCAGCCGCTGTCAGAGTCACAGGTGTTGGCTGCAATTCTGACAATACCACTATTTCTCCTGGTGCACTCAACTCAATTGGAATATATGTTCATAAGCAATTTGCTTGTCTTATTTACGCTTATTTTCTCATTTGAGCCCAGAAAAGAGATTTAAATCCCAGGGATTATGGTTAAACCAAGGCAGTTAATCAGGTGACTTTGGTGTAATCTGCCTTTGTTAGAGAATCAACAGAAAAATACTGTCATGCAGCAGCAATGGTCCAGAGGTGTATTTACTTTGCTAATGATTGACATAAATATGTGCTCCCCTCTCAAGTGACAATATGCAAAAACCACACAAATGTTCCCAGTGGGAAGCTAACAGGACTGTTCAGATGAAAAGAGAACAATCCAAGCACATTCACAAACATTTGCATGGAAATGATCTTCAGACGGCAAATATTTATCACTATTGAGGCTAAACACGTTACTATTGAGGCTACAGAAGGAACCCCTGACCAACAACCAGAGAAACTATACTGCAACCTCAGCTATACTGCCAGCAGGACTGTTGCCCTCACTCAAGACCTATGTGATGTCCATCTGCCACACAAGTGATCCTCACACCTTCTGTGACACACCTCCAGAATTACAGACAAGAGTGAATATCTGCTCAAAAACAATATGGCCAAATATGACTGTAGACTATGGCTTCATTTTCACTTCTGTCACAAACTTCTTTTGTGCTCTGAATGAGGGGCTTGAAATGAACTTTGAGGTCACTGACAAGCCCCATCTAATATGGCGCTTTGAGGATGTCTCCCAAGCTGTTAACCCCTGAGCTGGGCATGAAGCATAACATAGCAACCTGTGATGCTTTGGCTTAAAAAGTAGAGTTGGAAGAGGAAGCAGTGGCAAAGCACCCTTCATACAACAATCTGCTTCTGCAGAATATGTAAAGGAGAAGAAGATTCAGCTTTCTGGTTACTTAAGCCTCAAGGAAGTTCTCCATCTCTGGGCAAAGGATCTTGATAACCAGGCTAAAACAATACCAGAGGCCGAGGTTCTCTCAATCACTGACTCCTGAAATATTGCTGCCAAGGAGAATGGAGCATAAGGTCCTCATGGCCAGGGCGAGCATGAAGAAAAGAGCTCAATTCTGCAGCCCTGTTATGAAGCTCATTTCACAGCTGACCTCAGGGGCTAATCACACGGCTACACAGACAGAATTCTGTAACACATCATTGCCCAGTGGCTTGCCTTTCAAGGGGAAAATGTAGTATTTGCCTATCCCATCAGGTATTAGGCACAGGTTCAGGGGAGGCAAGAGGTGGCTCTACCACAGCAGTGGTCACTGCCAAGCCACCACGTAGGATGTGGGCTCTCCACTGCCCCTGAAGAAGCTAGTCCTGCTCTGAACCCATCCACCAAATAAGACCTAGATCACTGCTTTGGTGCAGTTTTTGGTAGTCTTATACAGAAGCAACCCAGAAAGCACCAGGACTAAACCGAGTATGAGCAAAAACATGTGTATAAATGCCTTAGGATATTTTTGGATAGAAAAGCAAAAGTTTCTGAAACCTAAGGAATCTCGAGTGTCTACAATAACTGGGAGAGGTTTCCACATGAAACTCTTGAATGCAGCTGCCTGAACTGTGCTTTAAGGGATACCGAAGTCCTAGATTCTTTATTGGATCTAGCCATAAATATGAAAACAAGACTGCTGAGGGCATTTATTCAGTCAATTGAAACAAAGGATTTGGAAAATTAAGTTAGAAAAATACACATACAAAATTCATATGAACAAAGGTAAGCATGTAACAACTACCTGGGACTTCTGAGTTACAAACAATACATGCTATTTAAAATGCAGAGGCGTTACCACAGAAGAAAACTTACTAATCTTGTTGGGGCAAAGTAACTGCGCTGGTGTGTGGTTTGCATGGGGGCAGGGAAGGAAAAAGAGAAGGAATTGCTTTATTAGCCTTTTTGCAGCTTTATTTTGTTTGCTTTTTCAAAAGAACAGCTTTTTTTAATTACTTTCAAATGACAGATATAAATGAAGAAACTTACATTTAGCAAAGCAAGTATTACCACTCCACTTAAACTCCCCTTACTCCCAGAGATACATATTAAACTACTAGCCCTAAGGTATCTTAATGCTTTGCCTTACTTTTTTGAACTAAAACAGTAAAATTGAAAGACTTCTCGCATTCTACCAGGAATACTCTTCTTCTTCAGTATTTTCACTTCTAATGAATACAAAGTAAATCGACTTTACTTTGCTAATGACATAGCTCTTTGTTCATTTATCTATCGAGCTATTTATAAATATCTCGCAATCACAGCATTATCTGGGGGCTAAAGAGCATGTTTCAACCCAAAACAAATGGATATGTCATCTCATGTCCTTCCATAAACAAAAGCCGAAGGTTTGGAATCCAGCAAAGATTTAAGCTTGCAATCAAGCTTCGTATGTTCATTTTCATAGCTTTCCTTAGGTTCTTTTAACACCGTAAAATAAGAACAGTTGCCCTTAACACACAGCGGCACTGGAAAGCAATAAATTATTGTACCAGATGGTACATGAGACAGGGGACACGTGGGGATGCTGGGGGGAGAGAGGGGCGTTCCTCCTTTCCTGAACGTGCAATGTGCTCTCTTGGGCTCACAAAGACTAAGAGGGGATCTTCCATCTCATTTGGGCAGAGAGGTAGTACCCATCAGTGGATAGGAGGCAGGAACTCACAAAAATATCTTTAAACAACTTCTGAAATTTATTTTCTCTCTCTGAACAGATACCTACAGCCTATGCTGACACAACAGCAAGTTGTAACTGTATGACACTGACCTCTGAGATAAAAACAGGCATTTTCTGATGACACATTATATACAGCAGTATGTGAACGAAGCAGTAATTCAACCAAATGGATTTTCTAAACCGGAAAAATCTGCAGCAACATATATCCAGATTAAAATCATGTTCTTCACAGGAACTGTGTACAGTTTAAAATCAAATGTAATTTTTTAACTCTGTTTTTTAACTGGTACAGACCACAAAAGTATTTGCACATATTAACACTAAATCAATTTCTCCCTCTATGGCATCAACCAGCAATGGTGTAATGAGCACAAAATACTCTAGTCCATTTGACACTGTCATTTATACGTAGTCTAACTAATTCTAAATAATTAATGCTCACACTTTGGGAAAAAGGTTAAATTAAAATGAATTCTAAAATATTCCCATTACTACTTTAGTTTCAAGATATAACTAGGAGTAAAAGCAAAAGAGCTGCAACCAAAGAATATTAGTCACTGATTTCTTTCCTTAATACTCCTTTCAATCCATTCACTTTACTAATCAATACCTGTTCCAAAAAAGGTTTATTTAACCTTGTCCAATCAAGCAATGCAGAATATCAGAAAACCTTTAAACCCTGGGGTTTTACCTGGAATTAAATAATGTGCCTACCATATTCTGCAGCCTTCTCATTCCCTAAATCCTACTGAGGATTTACACTGAGCTGAAGTTTCTCTCAAGTTTACATTTCTCAGGCAGCTTTAGGCAGAACCTAAGATTCTTCTCTTTTCACATGTTTAAGCTCAGACATTAACTACTGTAAGTACCCACTCCTTCCTACTGGATCTAACCCTTTTCATACTGAGTGACTTGAGCCAAATAAACTTTGTAGCCCTAAACCTGCATCCCGTTATCCTACCACAGCAGTGCCAGCGGGGGGGCTATCCTTTACCTACTGATCTTAACTTGGTCTGTTGTGATTGATGTAAGCACGAAAGTGGCTGCAGCTAAGAACCCAGGGATTTTTCTCTCTCTCCAGAGGGACTGAAAATATCCCCCTTTGTTTATAGCTAAAAAAACCCTTAAAAGTCTCAATAGCCTTAATGCTGCAGGACTTTTACCTCCAAATGTATTTACCCTTTACTAATGTACTTTCACCCAAGAAAAAAACCTATTAAGAAATGCCCCAGCATTACCTTACGATATCAAAGCACATACAGTCATTTTAACCAACTGATACTATGACTCATTAAAAAAGCTTTGGCATTTTTGCAGATATCAAATCCTGGAATGAATGCTGTTGTAATTTCAGGGTTCTATTTGAACAGTTAAAGGAGAGACATCTGGCAATAATCTACCAATAAATACAGTGTCTCCATTCTTAGTTTCTCCTCCAAAATACTACCTAGGACATTTTTGCAGCATGATTCATATAATCAAAATAATACATTACAATGTCTTTCAAATCATTCAGAATTCTCAGCTCATTCAATAAAGAATTCATTTTTGAAAGAGAAGAGGGAACATGCCATGCAGAAACCTTGCTTTATTGACTCAGCCCTGCTGCCAAAGGAACAACGTGGTGAAGCAAACTCCACAATTTCAAAAGCATTTTTTTACAGCAGGGGCAGAGAGAGAAAAAGGCTTATTTACCGAAATGTGAGATTCCACAGGTGAGGCCAGAGACGTCTGAAATCCTCTCTTCCTTTAGTTCCAAAAGTTTTACTTTATGGTGAAGCCTATAATAATCCTTTCAAGCTGCCAGGTAAAACGCACGCCATATCTCAGCCGTATTTTCTTTCACCCTTTTGCAGCGTAACTTTGTTATTTGCATAAAGCTTAGTTCTGGCCTATGGGACTTTCTGAACATCTACATGTTAGATTAGTTGTCTTGACATGCTTTATCAAGCATGACATCATGGATCTCCATGGTAACCTTAACCACACCTGCCCAGATGCCAGAGTTATCTGTCATGTTTAGACCTAACTGAACAAAACAAGAAACCCTCAACCACCATTTTCTAGGCACTCAGCCTTGCACAGGCAACGGAAGGGTGGTTGTTTTTATAAATTGATGGAAATTGGATTTCATTTGCCAACAAATCTGTTCTTCACAGAGCACTGGCTGAACCACTAGAGCTGTTCCCAACCCTTCCACATCTCCCAGGGCATTTCCTAGTCAACAACAAAAGCAAGCTGTGGCAAACACCTTCCAGCTCACTCTCTAAAAGGCACGCTCATAAGCTCTGGCTCTGAAACTTCTACACACTCATTTTTGCTCTCTGCCCCTCAGAAAGCTGCTTTTTTTTTTTAGCGAGGTGACTTGTAAAACAGGTTCATGGCAGGGACTACCCCCCTTCCATGGCCAGGTAAGTATTTTAACCTCTTAATTGCTAACTCTTTTTCACCCTTGCTTTTGCACTTGTTCCTGGTTTTTCACTCTCTGCTGATGCGAGTCAAACCCCCTAAGCAGCTGACCATGTCCTGCCATGAGCTCAGCAGCAGATGATCATGCCATCTCAGACTTCAGCAGACTGGTTTCCTCCTTCCTTTCTCTTTTTTGTAACTTTCCTGGGGATTACATTAGTGCTTTGCTTTCATTAATGCAGACTAGACAGCCTTGGCAGAGGCAGGGCATTCAAAGCTCCTGCTGAAACTTGCATTACCTCTAAAAAAGATTTAGTTCCTTGGCTTTCTGCCTATCTGCAGGGGGGAAAACCTGCAGCATGAGGCTGTGGGTCGCAGAGCTGTGGCCATGGGGTGCTACATTCCCCTGTGGGTGTTTTGGGGTTCACAAGGCATGGCACACCTGCACCTCTCCAGCTGCTGCAAATTCACACCCCAGTTTACCACACAGACCAGCTCAGCTGCAGGTTATTTGCCCTGTGGCAGTATACGAAGGCCCTTGTGCAAATAAAGACAGCCCCTGTCTCTGTGAGCTTTCCTTTACAAAGTAAGATATCACAAACAGGGCAACAAAGCTGCAGGGTGGAAGAGGGATGATCTGTGTGCACAGCTGGGAGGTTTCAGGTCACCACGTTAGTTAACCATCAGTAATCCCTACTGGCATTTTACCTGGCCATGATTGTACTTCTTAGTTGTGGCAGGTTATCAAGAGTAGAAATGGGTTCTCAGGAGGCATATTCAGGGAGGGATTTATCTGAATAAATGAAGCCTGGAGGAAACCATTAACACATAGTGCAAGATATGGACAGCATTCAGAGCAGACCTTGCTGGTGGAGGTTGATACAGTATGATCTGACAACACCAAGTGTTTTTTCTGGATGTTTATTTTCTGCAAACCAGGGGTCAGTTTGCCGTACTCAGATACTGACGGTTAAAACAGACAAGAGAAGAAAGTCCAAAAAAGAAACAATTACCAACCAATCTTGATTTTTTGGCTCATTTTTGTGGTTTATGGACCTGACAGGATTTAAAGCAGCCTGGAAGACAAATTATATGATAACCAAGGGGCTACCTCCTGACTGTAAATACTGGGATGTTTTATGTTTCAGGTATACCGTTTGACACAGAGATTAGAAAATGGTGTTGCATTAGTTACTATCCTTGATACATCGCCCACAGTGGGGAAATTCCCACCATGGATAATGTTGCCACCTCCCAGATACTGGAGCAGCTGGAGAAATAAGAAGGGAGGAAAAGAACTTGGAAAAGAAATCATGACATTTTAATTCGCATCTTCCCATACATCTTAAAGATTTTTTGAAACATGGTGGGATGGCTCCTATGACTGGAGTGTTGGAATGGAAGGTTACAGGCTCTTTAGAAAAGACAGGCCCGG